>NMUG010000059.1:0-29822 GCA_002855965.1 Monotropa hypopitys
TGTACATGTAGGTGTTTATAGAAATTGTGGTAGTTTCTTGTTGTCATATTTATTCAAGAAGAATAGTATTGAGACTTTGTAGTAGTTTAGTTGTTTCCTTGAAGTTCTCTTTTGAGTTCATTGTGTAATGGTGGACCTTGGGATTTATGGTAGAAGTTCTATTGTTTCTTTTAATTGGTATTGGCAATAGTACTTGGGACTTTTATTGCAACAAAGGAGTTTTACAGAAAAAATTTAAATTTTTGCGTATTTTGGATTTGGGATGTTACACATGGTGTCCAATACAAGTGCTTCCTCTTTGCCTCCAAAAATGCTCCTACATTAAACAAAATATTAAAAATTATAACAAAGGAAAAATAAGTAATTATATCTAAGGAAAAATTAAGAAAAAATGCTTACCGGCCAACTTATTATTAGAGGCACTATCAGTCACAACTTGTATGACATTTTCTTCTCTTATTTGCTCCACAAAGTTGTCAATCAATTCATACAATTTCTCACCGGTGTGTGAATAAGCAGAAGCATCTACAGACTGAACAAACACGGTTCCTCTATGAGAATTCACCAAAAAATTTATCAAAGATCTACCCTTTCCGTCTGACCACCCATCTGTCATGATTGAACATCCATATTTAGCCCACTCCTCTCTGTGCTTTTCCAATAAACCATTCGTATGCTCCACCTCTTTTTTTAGCAAAGGAACTCTCACCTCGTGGTAACTAGGTGGCTTCATCGAAGGACCAGCCCTCCCAATTGCTTCAATCATAGGCTTAAAACTGTCATATTTAACGGCATTAAATGGAATGCCAACATCATACATCCATTTAGCAAATCGCCTACAGCCTTCTTCTCTCAATTCCTTCTTGTAAGGCTCATCAACAGCTGTTTGCTTCCCTTTATGAGCCCCGTCAGTTTTGTAGTACTCCTCAATAAATCCCTTTCTTTTAGGTTGAGAACTCGAACTTACACTTGAACTGAAGAAGGTCTTCCTCTTATCCCCACCACGACTTACCTCAATCATATCGTCCTCATCTTCTTCATTGATGTCCATGTTCACGGTATCAAAATCGTGCAACATATTTGATTTCTCCTTCTCATTTTTTTTGTTCATGTATTCCCTAATCTCATCTTTGACATGGTCAGGGCACCTTTTGCAATTACTCACATTCCGAAATCCACCCACAAGGTGTTGCTTGTGCCGATATACTCCACCTTTAGAAGTGTGGTTGCAAAATTGGCATGTCAAAGCATTTTTATCATTCGAATCTTTCAAGAATCCGTATTTCCAACCAGGATCTGTTTGTGATTGCGACATTACTTCACTGTTAAAAAAATCATAAAGTCAAATCAAAAAAATCAACCAAATAAATCAAAAGCCCAAAAAACAGCCCTTTACGTCACAGAACATGTATGCATGCACATAGGTTACAAAAAATGAAACTTAACTTCCTAAGAATCAGTGGCAAAACAAAAAAAATCAGTGCCAAAACAAAAAAATGAAAACTATCTGCTGTAATGAATCATAGCAGATACAGCATAACAGACACAGTGGCAAAACAACATGCAGAAATAATCGCATGAATCATAGCAATGAATTCCAAGTGGCAAAACTTAACTTCTCTATATAACAGCATGCAGAAATAAGTGGCAAAACAAAAAAATGCAATGAATCATAGCAGATACAGTATAAAAAATCACACATACAGCATAAAAATTGCAGGGCTGAGCCAGGTATTCATCTTCAACATCTACATATATTTATCTTGTCCACATAATAAATCATAGCAGATGTTCATCATCTCCTCAAAATCGCACATACAGCATAAAAAACTCAGATACAACACAGAGATGAAATCGCAGGGGCTCAAAAGCCAGGTAGAGAGTTAGGAGAGAGAGAGCATGCAAACCTGAGCGAGAGAGAAGAGAGAGAATGATGGGGCGATGAAGAGGGTGCTATGGAGATAGCGACGTGAGATGAGAGAGCGACGTGAGATCGAGAGAGGTTAGGGCACAAATGATTCAGTAACGTATCGCTCTGTAAGCCTTAAAATTAAAAAATGCTCAGTATAGCCTAGGCGCGCGCCTGAGCGCCTCGCCGCCCGGTCGTCTAGGCGCGAGCTCCGACCGCCCAGCATACATCGCGTCGCCTGATGCAGCTGGAGGCGTTTTTCCTTCAAAATGTGGCGCCCAGCGCCTAGGCGCGCTTTTCACATCATTGACAAGAAATAGACAAATAGTTTGCCAATAGACTACTATTCTGGAAATAACCCAAGTGATGTTCTAGAACTTCAAAACATGATAAAGGGAAGAATTATATGGTGACTTATGATGTGATTCTTTAGATTCATCTATGTATAGCTATATTGGTAAAGTCATGGAAGGAAATGAAAGGTGATAAAATGTTGAATTGAGAATCGGATCATGGTCGCACACTTTAGTCTCTCTCTCATATTATTCATTCATATATGTTTTTCTACACTAGCACAAGCACACCAAAACTATATGCATCACTAAATATAGATCTTCCTACTGGGCGTAACACTCTTTATATTTCAGGTACCGAACTCCAACCTTGAGGATTAGCATGCTTGTGGATATCTTCATTCGTCCTTGTTTGTTTTGAGGAAGCTTATCTATTTATTAAAAAAATTATTACATTTTGAAAGGATTGGAAGGAACGTGTAATAGTTAGTTGGCTTTGAGATTTTCAGTTTGGATTGCGAAACATATTTATACACCTTTCGGTTGGATATTATTCTATGGATGCACTTAGTTTGTTTCGGTTCAAAACAGGTAAGTTCAAAAAGTTTATTTGGGATCTTTTTTTGCTGTTAGGTGGGGGAATATGGACAAGGAAATGTGGACTATTGCAGCTAAGAATATCAAAGATTACACTCAACAGGACTTCATTAGTTGCCTGGATGGCATAAAAAGGTTGTAAGGGTATGATCAATAGAGTGCAGCAGGCTAGTGGATGTTGCGCTTTGCAATGTTGCTATTAGTTTTGTTGTTGGGATCACATTAGATGCTACTGTCCATCTGAATGCTGAAGCTGGTGCTCCATTATTGCACGTTTTGCCTTCTCTGGAGAATTTTTGTTTTAACTGTGCGTATTATAGTTAGGCTCTGTTGTTATGTTGCTTGGAGTTGGATCCTTGCCAACGCCTTTGGGTTAGGGTGAGCACATGATTGTCTTGGTGGTGCGAACCTAGTTGGGATGACCACTATCAAAATAATGGTGTTCCCTTGTGTAAATATTCAACAACATAACTCTCATATAGTCCCCAATCATTGAGGGCGTGGACAGAGGAATAGTTGGAGACAGACCTAACTTTTGGCAATATACACAAAGTGCTTGCTTTCATAAAATCACTGAAACAATGGTTCTCCTATACCGTCACAAACTGAAAAGCTAAAGAGACGTTTTATTGTGGAATCATATTCCCAAATCAAAACCAAAAAGCATAAGAGAGGGTAGACCCATAGACCCAAATCACTTTATGTGTGCATTACCATACTTCATTCAGCATCCAGAACATCACTATTGCACATTATTCAAGTTAATAAATTTGTTTTTCCGATAAAAAAAATAGCTGTTAACAGTTGAAAACAATGTGTTTTCAGTCATAACTCACAGCATTAAAAGATAGAAACTTAACAAATGCTCTACATGCCATGATCGATGTTGACCCTGTTGAATTTAAAGAAACAACTCAGACTGCCTACTAGACGCGATGATATAGATCAAGTCCACCATGATAATGATACTCCTATAGCTTGCCTTACGTCTCTCAATACTGAGATATGGAGGAGGTGGAATCCCCATGGACTAATCATGCTAACAAATTAAATTTCTTCAGCCTACCATTATCATGGACTCCATGATAATGGTAGTTCATTTAAAGAACTTATAATGTTGGTACAGAAAGTCATACACGTGTATCAAAATACTGCGTGCTTAAACAAGAGAGATTCAAGCGCAGGGAAGACTGAAGAAAACTAAGACAAAATTTAAGTATGCACCTTCTGAATAACTCTGCAGCCATACATTTGAAGACTCAGAAGCAACACATGTCCAGTAATCTGTCTAGCTAACTCCTTTCTTTGAGCCTCTGTACCATGCTCAAAAAACTGCAATTCAAGTACAAATAGTCCGTAATAAATTCAGAATGACAGAAGAATTCTTAATTCATCACATAATAAAGTATATACTTTCTGTATCACATAATTCCCAAAGACATCAGTTATCAAAGCACGAGCATGAGGAATAATCTTTGGGAATATCTTTGTCTTTTCCACCACTGTAGCAGTTTCTAGCTTCTGTTGAATAAAGCGGCTCCCATACTGATCCATACTGCAACATAAGATGAGAGACCACAAACACTTCAAAAAAGATGAAGCAGCAGGAGTTAAATAAGAACCAAAATGACTCGTGCATACCTGAATTCAACTACGTCATCTACAATGTCTGAGAGTTCCAAAGGCCTGGTCCTCTTGTTCTTGAGCTCTTCTAATAAAGAAGACACAAGTACACCTTCCAAGTTAGTTCCAACATCTGAATGCCATGACCCACTAGAACCTCCCGTTGAACTTCTCAACATTGAATTAAAACCTGAGACATGTTCTTTCTGCAACATGGGACCCCCAGATCCACCAGATGTAAGTATAGACTTGGCCGTTGGGTTTCGTTGATATGGAATAGCGAGACCAAAAGGTGCATTCACATAATACTCATGATTCAAAATGCCAGATTGGCGTAAAAGTGGTGTCTCACACTGATTTTTCTTTTGAGCAGACAGTGCCTCGAGCTCAGCTTTCTGATAGTCTTGCAACTCTCCATGAGCATATGAAGATCCAAAATAATCATACAATGCGTAATCGGGAGTTTTATGCAAGTAGTCGATATAACGTGGATCCAGATATGGCGAATGATGGCCAGACCTTGCTTGATTGCTACTTCTACCCAACCTTTGCCCATTTCTACCACCAATGAAAGTTGAAGCTGAAAAAGAAAAAAAATACATCAATGATAAAATCCACCCGAGGTTCACTGGTGAAAGAAAATTCGCATACTCAAGAATAAACAAAAACCTGTATCAAGATGATTACAAACTTCTGTATTCAGCTTCTTACAAATGGAACGCCCACTTGGCATGTGCCCAGAAAATTCCACACCGGAAAAGTTCTCAGTTTGGCAAAAAATTGTTTTCGAGTAAAGATTGGCAGAAGACGATGTTCGGGGAAAGTTTGTCTGTCCATCAGAACCTAGCTTATAACCATTTTGGTGTGTCACAGTTCCATTCCTTCTAGTTAAATTATCGTAGGTGGTAGGAATGGTCAACTTTTCAGGTTTGGACCTGTTAACAAAGGGCTGATGTTGATGCTGCTTGTGCCCATTTGACATGTCCAGCAATTGATTAGGATTATCAAATACCATTTGGAGTTGAGACTGCACATGAATGTCTTCATGACTAAGTTGATCTCTTGACAAGCTAATGCTGGATAAAGAAGATGCAACATCAGAAAGCTTGCTAGAAGAATGACCATTGAGGGCCTTCGAGTCAACAATATTCTTCTTTTCGACTCTGTTACCCACAGGAGGCAGACCGGGACTTGGGGACCTTCCAATAAACTGAGGTTCAGGAGTTCTGCTCCTCGATAGAGGTGATGGCACATAAAATGCAAAAGGAGGAGAAACTAGTGTGCCAAGGCTCTGAACTCTAGGCAGGCCACAGTAATTTGCCCCAGAATGCAAGGCCTCTGTGGATTCCACTCCACTACATAATTCTTCTGAATGGAATGAACTATGACTTGTAGGGCGCGAAGGATGACCTGATAAGGAAGCAGGCCGCTCAAGACCTTCCTGCAAAAAAGGGGGGGGGGGAATTTCTTCTTAAGACAAATCTATTATTACAGTGTGTTCAAACAAACCTCAAGAGTTATTTTTAAAGTGCAGTAATTTGTGGTGAGGCAACATTAAAATTTCTCAATATTCAATGGCCCCCAGAAGTTCTGATATTAGAGAAACATGACTTGTATTTCTTGAATATTAATGAGATTACAAAGGGTGTATAAATAGCCAAAATTAGGAAATAAATCTACCCTAATCAAATCCATAGATTTAAGCTAATCAAATCCTAATTAAGTCCTTAATCAAATCCTAATTAAGTCCTTAATTGACTCCTAATTAAATCTAATGATATTAAAAAATATATACATTTACATCCCCTCAAACTCATGATGCGATGGCGGAGAGCAGCGAGAATTTGTTAAGGAGACAACAAAAATGGGCAATAGCATGAGTCTTTGTGAAGAATTCTGCCAACTGTTGTGTAGAGGAGACAAAAGGCAAAACAATGGTTCCAGACTAAAGGTGTTGCCGAATGAAGTGACAATCAATTTCAATATGCTTTGTGCGCTCGTGAAAAATTGACTCATGGGCAATCTGGATAGCACTTTGGTTGTCACAATAAAGAGGAGTAGGAGAAGGTACATAAATGCCCATATCCGATAGAAGCCAGTGAAGCCATATAATTTCTGAAGTTGCATGAGCCATAACGCGATATTCGGCTTCAGCACTAGAGCGAGCAACGACAGAATATTTTTTGCTTTTCCAGGAGATGAGTGAATCACCCCAAAAAATGCAGAGACCATACTGGACTTGCGAACGTTAACATTTCCAACCCAATCAGCATCAACATAAGCTCGAAGAGTCAAGCTTGAAGTAAAAGATAAAAAAGACATTGGTATGCGTACTACGAGTATAACGGAGAATGTTAAGTAAGGCGGACCAATGTGTAGTCCTCGGGGCAGAGACATATTGGCTAACCACATGAACAACATATGCAATATCTGGCAGAGTTACTGTAAGATAGGCAAGGCATCCTACGAGCACACGATATTCAGTAGGATTCTCAAGGAGAATACCATCGGAGGCAGGAAATTTGGCGTGCAGTTCGATAAGAGTATCAACAATTTTATTATCAGTCAGATGAGCACGAGACAGTATATCAACAATATATTTAGACTGAGACAAAAGATACCCCTTAGGAGAAAAAGCAACCTCTATGTCAAGGAAATACCGAAGAGGGCCCAAGTCTTTCATTTCAAATTCTCGAAATAAATGGCGCTTTACATCATCAATAGCATTAGTATCAGAACAAGTGATGATCATATCATCCACATATAATAATTGAAAAACTATGTCCTGAGTGGTGTGACATATAAAGAGAGCAGAGTCGTGCATACTTGGTTAGAAACCAATCTTGACTGCTACATCTTGAAATTGGGCATACCATGCATGATGTGATTCTTTTAAGCCATATAGAGCACGACGAATCCGACATACCAGACCGGGAGGATGTGGGGAACCCAGAAGAGGGCGCATATAAACTTCTTCAGATAGATACTATTAAGAAATGCATTTTCCACATCCAACTAATATAATGACCACGGGGAGACTGCGGCAATAGAGATTATAGTGCGAACAGTGGTCATTTTGGCAACAGGAGCAAAGGTCTCGTCATAATCAATTCTGTATTCCTGAGAGAATCCCTTAGCAACCAAACGGGCTTTATATATTTCCAGAGAGCCATCAGAATGTGTCTTTACTTTATAGATCCATTTGCAACCAATGAGATTTTTGTCATTCGATAGGGGAACTAGCTCCCAATTGTCAGATTGAATAAGGGCAGTTAATTCAGCATTCATGACATCTACCCAATAAGGATCATTACAAGCCTCTTTGTAGGACCCAGGCTCAAGGAAAGAATGAAGACGAGACAAAAAAATTGGTAGGATAACGAAAAACATGTGTTAGAGAAATCAAATCTTATCGGTGGTTTGCGATTTTCACGGAGGTGATACTGATGTGCAGGCGGATCAGGGGCCACCAAGTCAGACCAAGGAGCCATAGAGTTAGAAGCTTGTAGCAGAGGTGTTGTAGGGCGACGAGAGTAAGTTATTGGGAATTGAGAGACAGGCTTCTAGGGAGTAGGAGGAGGAAAAGGTGTAGTTGGGGATGAGGACTGGAGAGATATCAGACACCTCAAAAGTAGATGTATATTCTTCGTCACGGACATCTATGGGAAAATGGTCGATGCAAATCAATCCTCCTTGACTATTGGAGTAGTTGTGGGAGGAAGTTTAAAGTACGGAAGACGTTCAAGAAATGTAACATGCCTAGAGACGTACAGTTTTTTGGTGACTGGATCATAGCACCGATATCCCTTTTGATTGATGTCATATCCCAAAAAGACACATAGGACACAATGAGTACTCAGTTTTGTGCGATCTTTCTTGAGAAGAAGGACGAAACAGCTAGAACCGAGCACAAGAAGAAGAGAATAGTTGGGAATCTCACCATGTAGACGTTCATATGGAGTACTCCCAGATAGAAGTGGAATAGGCATTCGATTGAGGAGATAAGTGGCAGTGTGAACAGCTTCTCCCCAGAATACAGGCGGTACACAAGAAGACAAAAGGAGGGATCAAGTGTTGTCAATGATGTGGCGACGCTCAGCCCTACAGTTTTGAACAGAAGTGTCAGTGTACGAAGACTGATGTATAGTCCTGCATGTTTCAAGGAAGGCAACAAATTCAGAAATATTATATTCTCCACCCAGATCAGACCGAAGTATTTTAATTGATGTAGAGAATTGGGTTTGAACCATAGCATGAAATGTACGAATTTTTATGTAGAAATCCGATTTGTATGTTAGCAAGTAAACCCAAGTATACCGACTATAATCATCAACAAATGAGACATAATAAACAGAACCACCTTTGATTGTAACAGGAGAGGGTCTCCATAAATCAGTATGAACAAGCTGAAAAGGAGCTATGGAAACAGACGTACTTTTATTAAAAGGTAAATCTGACATTTTTGCAAATTTACAACAGCTGCATTCAGAAATGTCACTAGCTGAAAGTTTGTCCAAGGAACCAGGCTTAGCTAAAAATTTGAGACGCTCATTAGAAAAATGCCATAATCTAGAATGCCAAAGATAAAAAAGAGTGGCATGATGATCTAAACAGAAGGATGAGGCTGCTACGAGAGATGGCTCTATTGGAATATGCAAGTTGTCCAGGATATAAAGATCGCCAACTCTATGGTCAGTCCTAATCTGCCTCTTGGACACCCGATCCTGCACAACACAACCAAAAGAAGAAAAGAGAACGTCAAAACCAGAATCAGATAATTGGCTAATCGAAAGAAGGCTTGAAGTCAGCTAAGGGACATAAAAGACATTAGGAATTTATAGCAACGATGAAGTAGTCGGCAGAATAGATCCAACTTATTTAACATGCATAATAGAGCCGTTTGTAGTGGCAATACTAATAAGAGACGTGGGTTGAACATAGTGGCTAAGAAGGGACAAATCAGGAGTCATATGATGAGATAAGCGAAAGTCAAAGATCCAAGTAGTGGGTAAAATACCTTTAGTAGGAGAGGCATGCAAACTTGACTGCGTAGTAGTCAAAGAAGAAGCTTGGGAAGAGTTCCCATGGATAGCTGCCATAAATGCCTTGTACTCCTAACACTCGTCAAACATGAGACATGGTGGAATATTGCTGGAGGTTGGAGTTGTTATGGCAGAAGGAGAGCGATAATGTTGTTGTGGGGCCTTGGAGGAAGTCAAATGAGAATGATTGTGTCCCTTGAATTTATTGGACATGCATTCATCCAATGACCTCGTGACAATAACTACAATCATCCATAGCAATGTGGTGTTTAGGTTTGCCCATTATCTAGATGAGGTTGGATGCAGGGGTGACCAAGATAGGTGTTGAAAGAGCAGGTTGAATAGCAAAAATAGATTCTGCAGGAAAGGAATTATTTGCTACTTTGAATCTTGTTTCCTCATAAATGAGTTTGTGGACAGCCCCATCAACGGATGGTAATAAAATGTGGTGCAAAATTGCCCCATGAAGAGACTCAACCTGGCCACGGAGGGTCATAAGAAACTGACCCAACCTTTGTTTCTCACGATACCCCACATAAGTGGCATTGGTTTGTAAGGCATCGGGTTCCATAAGAGCCAATTGATCCTAGTAGGTGGTCATTTCATTATAGAATTCATGTATGTACTTATCACCTTGTAGTGCTTTGCAAATAGACATTTCAAGTTCATATTGTTTTGCAAAGTTAGAATCAAGATACATACTCTTTAAATAATCTAATACTTCTTTTGTTGTATCGTATTTTGAGAAATTCATACCAAGGATGGGTTCTGAAGAGTTATGAAACCAATTCAAAATTTTGGCATCATCTCTCTCCCATGTGGCAAAAGCAATTGTATAATCTTTAGCATTTTCATCAGATGGTTTGACGGTGATACAGGTTATATGTCCCCACAATCTTTGACCAGTGACAAAAAATTTCATGACTCGAGCCCAATAGAAGTAGTTGGAGCCCTTGAGAATAATGGTAATACCATTGGCTTTATCTCCTGACATGGTAAAATAGAAACCACAGATTTATGAGATGAACTAGAAAACAAACCACCCAAGACATATTAAATGGGCCCAAGCTGACCAGGCGGGTTGGAACTGATCGCACAAGGGTTGATTTGTTTGCTGGAATAGATTTTTGAGGGCTGTAAAAGATCGTTGGAGGTCCGACAAGGATGATCGAGGTCTGGCGAGGTGCAGATCGGCGTAGATCGGAGCAGATCGGGGTAGATCGGGGGGTGTTTGCTGTTTTGGGTGACGTTGAAGGTCCGGTAAGGGTTGGCGAGGTCTGGACGACATCTGGCGAGGGTCGACGAGGTCTGGACGACATCTGGCGAGGGTCGGCGAGGTTGAGATCAGGGCAGATCGGGGGGGTGTTTGCTATTTTGGGTGACGCCGGAGGTCCGGCGAGGTCTGAACGACGTCCGGCGAGGCTGAGATCGAGGTAGATCGGGGCTGGTTAGGGCAGATCGGGGCTGGATGGCAAGGTCCTCCTAGATCGCCGATCGGGGTTGCTGTTTGGGTGTTGCCGAAGGTCCGGCAAGGGTCGCTGAGGTCCGACAAGGGTCGCTGAGGTCCGACAAGGGTCGCCGAGGTCCGACAAGGGTCGCCGAGGTCCGACAAGGGTCGGGTTGCTCGTGGTGAAGATCGAGGAAAGAGAGAGGTTGATGGGTTCGCTGGAGAGAGAGAGACTGTTGCAGAAGGTCCAGCGAGGTTTGTGGTTCGCCGGAGGTTTGTCGGAGTGCCAAGAATTTGCAGAGGAGCTTTATGGCTCTGATACCATATTAGAGAAATATGACTTGTATTTCTTGAATATTAATGAGATTACAAACGGTGTATAAATAGGCAAAATTAGGCCAAAATTAGGAAATAAATCTATCCTAATCAAATTCTTAGATTTAAAATAATCAAATCCTAGTTAAGTCCTTAATTGACTCCTAATTAAATCTAATGATATTACAAAAAATATACATTTACAGAGCAATGGTAGACCCAACAAGAGCAAGCAGAGGCCATGGTCCACTAAAATTACTATGGAACTCTCTAAACAAGTAGGTGAAGTTACTGTTAGTAGTCTTGCAAATTAAAAGATTCCGCCTCTTGAACAACATTCTCCAATTAAACTGCACCTCTCGCCCACACCCGCCCCCAAAAGCTCCATTGTTTTTATGCAGCTGTAATGTCGGCAATTGTGTTCCAGCCTCAGTAGAATCCCCAACCTCGATTACCTTGGTCTCCAGATTTTCCCATCATGAATCCGTTTATTTAAGTTTCCATTGTTAATATCAAGTGAATATATGTGAGGAAGCATGCCCTTCTGTAGGATAATATTGATGTAGACCAACAAAAGGTCTTTGTTAAGGCTGATTATACTTGTTTTTGTAGCTATAAATTCAATAGAGATGCAGGGTTATAGGGGTGTGTGAGCAGGTTGGAAAGTATAATTAGGGTCGCTAAATTGCCTATTCCGTTGGGTGCTATGCTATGGGGGGTTTCAAGGGTAGTTTTATGATGCTAGGGTTTAATGTTTAACAAGGGAGAAGTGTTGAGATTGGTAATCAAGACGATTAGAGAAAAAGCGTCACAGAAAAAATTTGGCTGAGGTATCAAAGGCTTAAGGGACAAGAAAGCAAAAGCAAATAAAATGCGAAGAATATACCTTAATATCCCTTTAAGGGCCTGCTAAGAGTCTGACCTAGAAGATCAGATGGAGTCTTACTATTTAAGGAGAACTGGGTAAGTATCTTAGATGGGATGTTATCCTATTACACGGTATTGTTATGAGCTCCAATTTAAGTGTTTGGCAAGTAACATAAACACACGTCATCATCCATTGTAGATTCTGAGTTTATTTCATCATTCACGTGTCACATGAATACATGACTACAAGAGAACAAGTGAATGAGTGAGGGCATGACCAAAGCAGTAAAAGTTCCACAGTGCATCATACCCAATGGTGAAAGAAACACGGTTAAAAATAGATTAGTGCCTGTTGTGGGAAAAGCTTGGGAAGGAATATACAACCACAAATTAGATAGTGAAACCAACTCTTGGCTGTAGTTATATTCCAGCACTACCGAGATGGTGCAAAAATTATTTGGATCAAGCTAAGGTTTTAATGGCCAAATAAACTGTGGAATGTGGATGATTGTACCCACCATTACCATTCAGATTTAATATGCCATATGTAATTTACAACTCACAGACAGCCTGTTTCTGAATTCCACTATGTGATCAAACAGCAAAGCCATATTACCGAAGTTAGCAGCTGTTATTTCAACATATCTTCAAAAAAAAGAAAGCATTAGAGTTGCTAGATTATGCAAATACAGAAGGAACTCCTCCAATAGTCATAAACTGTCACGAATTAAAAACTTGAGTCGAGCCTGGATCAATTACCTGAAGAATGTCCGCAAAACTCTTCCTCCTCGTTCCCAATCCTGTACGTAACAACCCAACTGAACTGTCAGAGCCTCCGTTTAGCCACTCAGTTGATGATGGCCGTGAAAGATCCATTTGAGTAGCTTTTCTCAATTCCATCAACTCGTCTTCTGCCATTTGTACTGATAAGCTAGGTTGCATTGAGAACAATGACGAACTTCCACCGACGTCGACCGAATCCTTCTTCATCCAGTCACTATTTCCTCCAAAGGACGAAACCCATGAGGCCTGAAACCTTTGGGCAACACGCCAATCCTCTCGTGACAATAATGGTGGGGGTAATCTAGGGTTAAGATTTTCGTGTGAATAGTAGTATGATAAATAAGCAGGATGTGATCGGATTTCTTCTTCCGTCAATAAGTCAGTGGCATTGCTACTCCTATTATCAATTTGGACAGAGTTTGGATTCATAAAAAGACTGCCCACTGCACTCAATGACCCTTCAACTGTGGAAGGGGCACTGCCACTCCGTAATATATTAAAATTCCTCTCCCGATCAATAACGTTTTGGTTATGCTGCTTTCGCAGCATTAACTCAAGCTCATTCTGCAAAATATCTTCTAAATTACCATTTGATCCCCTCATTATCCCATCTTCTAGGTTCATTCGTACACTGAAATCGGGTATCATATCTATCGTAGTCCCAATTACCATCTCAAGAAGGCCCTAATTCACCGAAAGAAAACAAATAATAGATGAAACAAAACCACAACAATTCAATAACACATACATATACATGAAGAGAGAAAAAATCGGAAACGCAAAACAAAACCTATCCAATATTCCAATCAAATCCTTCACTCAAATCAATGCATCCATGCGGAGTAAATTGAACCTTTGTTCGTTCTGAAACTGAAAAAACTAACACAAAATAGAATAAATCAGAGAAAAAACAAAAGCCCAAATCCAGACACATACTTATATACACGCAGCTGCATATTTGCCTTACCAGAATCAACTTACGCAAAAATTGGAGAGAATGAGACAGATTCAAATTCACTTGTAAATTGCGAGGAATTGTCGAAAATCTAGCAACGATTTTGGAACGATTCGGTAGAGAGATTTTGCTGTTGAACCGGACAAGGTGGAGATTGTACGTCGTACGAAACGGCCACGTTAGGATGAGAGAGAGAGCTACTGCAGCGTGTAGGGGTGTAGGAACGAGGGTGTGGACAATTATGGGACGCTCGAATGAGAATCAACCGTGAATGAATTGGTGATAGGGGGTTTACGTGCATGGGAGAATATAAATTGCCAAATCAAAAAAAGGAAGGCGGTGTCTATATCGAAGGAAAGACGTGAAAAAAAAAAAAAAACTGTGTCGTTATGGAGGTAATCTTGGATTTGGAATTTCTGATTTTGTTAGGGTGTGTCAGTACTTATGGGTATTCGAATCATACTGATCTAAAATTTCTGAATCATAATCGAATTTTAGTGAACCAAAATCAAATCAAACCGAAAACCTTTGAATTCGGTTCGGTTATGAATTGAACCATAAAACCGAACCGAACCGAAATCGAAAAAATGTCATTAGATATGTCAACGGTGAATTCCTCACTGTTGAATGCTTCTGTTGGACTAGACTTAAAATTCTTTTCTTGCTAAATGCTTCTCAACCACTGTTCAATCCCACGTTAACGCTCTGCAATTACAAAAAATAATTAGAAGACCCTCCGCCACTGTGACTTGAAAGACCATCCGATGATTAAGTTAGTCTCAAATAAAATAATTAAATTCTTATCGAAAGAGAAAGAACAGAGAGAATTCAAGTGTCACGACCTGTCCTGAATTACTAGAAAATAATGGAATTCGGCTACAAATCGTGACTTAAACAACTTTAACAGGAGAGGGAACTATTCCTCATTTTCTAACATAATAATTTTTTCCTTTTTTAATTAATTACGCAGCAAAATAAAATAAAATACTACGAATAAACTCCAACAACTAAAAGTAACAAGTGTGACATTTAAGCATAACCAGAACAAGGTCTCAAACATAAAAAAAGAAGTCTACTGCAAGAAACTAAAAAATCGAAAATATCAATAAAAGACCTCACATCCTCTCTCTATTACAAAGAAGAGGAAAAGTACTACTAGCTGAAAAGATATGACTCCTGCTGAAAAAAGTTATGAAAGACTGGCAATGAACTCACTAAGTCTTCTTACTTGGATAAAATGTCACAACAAAAATAAAATAATAATATCCAGGAGTGTTATATTTATAATCATTATAAAAAAGTGATTAGCATGTTACACCAAGTAAAATAAGTAACGAAAGGGCTGTGTCTTTCCCCTAATATAGTTCTCAACAGAAAAGTAAATATGTCAATGCATATGAATATTATGAAATGTATCTTTTTCAGATTTTTTGGAAAGCTTCCACACATCACCAACACACCAAAAGCTAAGGGTGCCACATCAAATCCAATAACATAGGGCGAATAAATCAAGCTCAAGTATTCCATCAATGGCACACACAAAAATTGAGACAATATTGTCAAGTATCTAATATTGCTCAATGCCGCAGTCGGAATACAAACATCATCCCCACGAAGCGACATCTATCATCTTAGGGCTACATTGCTAAGCATCTACAATCCCCTAAGTCCGTTGACGATGATTCCACCAACGTCACCATATGGTGATATATGAACATGCATAGATGTACAACAACAAAAGAATATCACAAATCCATAACTCCATAATGTACCAATCTATACAATGAATCATGCTTGCACATATTAAAAGTAAGAAGATACATCAACATCATCATCATTTTTGAACTAAGTGCGAAGCATGTGAACATATATCAACTGAAGCAACAATTATCACAAGTCTAAACATATATTTTCAGCCATTATATGAACATGTATTTTAAACTACACCAACATCCTCAAAACACAATAACAATCAGGATAGGCCAACACATATTGCCAACAAGGAATTTAATCAAATATTCTCTTTGAAACTAGATGTGAAGCACATGAACATACATCATCTGAAGCGCCAATTATCACAAGTCTAAACATATATTTTCAACCATCATATAATAAACAAGCATATTAGGTTTCACATAAATCCTCAACTCCATAACAAATAAGATATGTGAGCATACATTTCAACCAAGGGATTCCAAACAAGCATTTTACGTCCATCTAACATGTAACATGTAAATCAACAATTTTATAAAATAAAAAAAACTACACACTCACTAGGGATGGTAACGGGGGCAATCGGGGTCGGATAGTACTATATCCATCCCCGTTCCCCACACCCCATACCAGCATCTGTATCTGCCCCGTTCCCCGAATGGGGATTTTTTGCACATCCGTCCCCGCCCCGAATGGGGACTGGGGAATCCGAATGGGGATTCAGATATTCATTTAATGGGCTGGGGCTGGGTTTGGGCTGAGTAATTTTTCTATTTTGGTATTGGGAATGCAAGCACTGAGAAGCGAAGCTAATGGACAGTCTTAGAAGACTCTGGCTTGTCTCCTGTTATACATTTAAAAAGTGTATAAGAATTTCTCCTTAAGTACTTAATATTTGTTAAATACTTAAATATTAATTACTGACTTCTTTTATCTTCTACAACTTCTGAAATCCTCTTAAATAATGTTTAAGATCAATATAAAATGATCACTTAAGAAAAATAGCTTTTCTATAATTTTCTGCAAAACCGGTATGAGGCCGGTATGAGGTCGATATACTGTCCGGCATGCCGGTTAGTATTTTTTCCCGCTAAATGCTAACCAAAGCTTACTGCACATTTTTGTTAAGGACGGTATGACATCCGGTATGCCGCCCGCTGTGCATACCGACCGGTCAGTATGTAGAACAGCAGATTGCAAAAACTGCTAAACTCACTTCGGTTTTCTTAATCAAAACTCATTTAAACTCAATTTTAAGACCTCAAATCATAGAAAACAAATACACTAGGATGTAATATAGATCTATCCTCAAATCCTACTAAATAATAGACTTCAAAACCCAACTCTAACTCACCTAAATCCATGATTTTTAAAGTAGATCTAAAAATTCAGTGACTAATCGAGATTAGTGAAAAATCCCTAATCTGGGCTTAATTATGCACGAAATAAAAAATCTAATTTGATAAGATTTACCTTGGTGGTGTTAAGAATAACTTTGAAGAATAAATCTCTTCCAAAAACTTTGGTCTTAGCCTTGATTTTTGTCTAGTTCTCCAAGCCTTTCTCTCTAATCTCTCTCTAGTCACCACTCAATACAACTTTAACCCTAATGAGAGTATAACTTCTCTATATTCACCCTAATCAGATTTTCATTACTTATGGCCATATTGCCATTCATTAAACACATTAACTACCCTTGCATGCCACCTCTTGTTCCTAATTAAAAATATATAAGTCTTTTATAATTAAAACATAAATATACATAGAATTCTCTTATTAAAAGGTTATTCCTTTTTAATCACCTATAAATATATATCACTTCCTCTCAACTTTTAATGATAATGGATAATTGATTTTGAAATATTAAAAATAAGTACGAGTATTACATTAAGAGCCAGAGAACGAATGACTTAGAATGTACATTTCACAGGTGAAGGAGTTGCCTTTTGTATCTCCGCTCTCTTCATTAATGGTGACCTTCCAACTCCTTGAATTCTCATCAAGGAGGGGGAATGAACGTGTTTAGAGGACTTCTCGTCTTCTTCCCCATAGCATCCTTACATCTTCTCTTCTTATCCTCTTATTGAGCACATAACGATTCAAGTGACCGTGTAAAACTTACGCGTGCATCCAATGCCATTGACTGACCTATCGATGCCCGTATGCTCCACAGCCGCACTGATGTGATCCCGTACTGAAGATGCTTGCCGCACTGGCCTAGCCTTATCCTCAGTCGATATCCATAATTAACATAAGGCTTACCTCATCCATCGTAATCCACACACGTACCATACCTGCCGCACTGCCAGAATGTCTTTCAAGACCTAATCCTGACTATACTGCATGGAGGATGTGCGCGGATTGGCTATATTACTCCAGCTAAGATCCAAACATTAATTCTTGCACAACTAATTCAACTAGATCATCTACAATCTGTCAAGCATGTCCCTAAATAGGTTCTTCTTACTCTGTTGGACATATCACCATCTAATCATCATTGACAATATTCCCACGTGACATCCCGCACAGATGTCCTAATCTCAGAGAGATGACATTATCCACGGAGCCATATAGAGAGACATCACCTTCAAACATCACATATAATAGACTTGACATACTGTCTGCGCTGAATAACATCTTTATTAGTCCAACCTAAGCTGCCACGTGTCATCTATACTTTATCCCTCCACAATTGCCCCCAGCTTCTCCTGCTCCAGCCGCACTGCAGGAGTAGGTGAAGATATCCGGACAGCAACCAAATGACAACGTTTCATTCTGCTGAGATGAATGAGTAACCGCCATTCCTCAAAACCGATAATAATCATTACACTCATTGAATAATGTGGGACCCATTCATGCATTTTCATACTGAAACAACTCATTCCCCCATGTTGACAGTGACCCGTTACGATTTTCAAATTCCCCCAAACCATGCGTGCCAATCCTCTTCTCCCACCATTACTCCAACGCACTCACCGCTTCACATTCCTTTTGTCTTTTTCACCTCCTCTCAGCCCTCCAAGGACCATTGCTCGTCGTCTCCTCTAGACTCTTCTGCCATTCTCAGCCTCTGTAAGTCCTCTGACCCTTCTTGCTCTTATTTTACTTCGTACTTTCTCCTTCTTTGCCCCCCAAAACCCTACATACATCTGACCAAACACGTTTATATTTCACACCCGGATCGGTACTCCTACCAAATTTCTCGCATTTAGAGTACTCTTCAATATACCTGAAGATGTGGTTGTGGAGATCGTACCTCCTAACTTCAACTATAACACTGTTGACGACAACACCCTGATCATTCCCATAATCCAGATCTTTGAGGGTGAGATCACATTCCACCTCCACCCATTCTTCTACCGCTTCTGCAACTACATAGGGCTTACTCCCTCACGAATGTCTACCAACATGGTCCGCATTGTGATAACGGCAAATGCCCTCAATGAGATTACAGGGTCTTGGATGACCATTCATGAGGTTCTGTACCATTATACTATAAACCGTACCAATGATGGGGTCTGGTATTTCAAAAATAGAAAGAATAGGGGGAGACTCGTCGAAGCCATCCACGACTCTGACAAGGGTGCCGACGAGGATTTATTCATTGTCACGGGCAACTGGGAGTTTTACCAAGGAGCTCCCCAAACACATCCCATTCCCTGCAAAGATGGCAATCCCCGTCAGTCTATCTTGCTACTTACGCACAATTTCCCTCCATCTCCATTTCAACATAATTCGTTAACTAATTGGCTTTTCTCTTTGCAGTTGCCTCTAGGATCAATAAAAAATCCTCCAAGAATAGGGAGTACTTGCGGATGAGGTGAATAGAGCCCTCTCCCACACGAACGAGCAAGGCCAGTCGCTTGATTGTACCGTTCACAACTTGCTGCAATACGTACCGCACAACCACGAGTACCGTAGAGCTTACCAGACCCAATTTGCCTCACACCAAAGAACCCCAGATCTTTCTTCCCCTCCAGCCGAGGTTGTAGGGACTCTAGTTGCCGACACCTCAAGAAGCGAGTGAGGTAAGTCCATCGTTGGTGCCTCTCCTTCGGTTGAAGCAAGCTCTTCTTCCCGAGCGCGGGCACAAGTTTCATCCCCCCAACATACTATATCATCCTTTGACTTCAACTCTATGGCGTCTGGCATGCTGCCTCTACCATCCCACATGAGTCGCAGAGGTCCTGGAATCACCATAGGATGTACTCGCACTGACACACGGGCAACCCATGACACAACAACCTCTGCTGCCACCACCACTGCTGCCATCATCACTGCTGCACTTCCCCCCAAACCTCCCACAAACACCTTGACTACTCCACTGACAACCCAACTCTCCACTGCTGCTGTCATGACTTCTAGCATTGTTGTCACTAATCTCCCTATGACAACCCTTCCACTTGCTATAACTTAGGATGCTGATCTTCCACCCCCAAGAAACGCCGCACCGATGAGGCCATCCCCGTGTTCAACGATGGCCTCTTTGCTGATGACCCCTCTGAACCCCACATATGGAACCCCGTCCTTTACAAGGACGGAGATGGATAGAGGGTCGGAATTGTAGACTCTGTTGCTGATCATTCAAATGCCATTGGCCTAGCTGGGGCACTACTTCTCCCAATAGACATGATCTAGGAGCAGAACAATGAAGGTGCAACGCTTTATGAGAAGATCCTCTGCGACTCAATCAAGGTACAACATCCAACACTTCTATATCCCTGACTGATTTAAATCTTGACTTTAACTTCCCTTTCATTTCTTCTCAGACCGTGGAGTGTGCCACTCTTTTAAAGAGAAAGATGGATGAAACACTCCAGGCCCACGAGCGTGAATCTGCCATGGTGGTTAAGATCATGGTGAGGGTCTCTGAGGTCGAGAAAAAGGCCACATTTCTAAAGAACAAGACTGTCGAGCTGGGCGGGGAGCTCGTGGCAGAGAAAAGCAAGGTTCTCGCCCTGGAACTGGAAAAGGTGGACATGGCCAACTCTGTCAAAATTAAGCTCGAGCTGATTCAGGTCAAGCATGAGCGAGAGATGAATAAAGTGGATGATCTCCACAAAGTTGCCATCAAGAGGATGGAAGACAGGGTCCAGCGCAAGGACAAATCATTGAAAACCACGCAGACCAAGAATGAGAAACTGAAGGAGGACATGACAGTCGCTATGGAGAAGGAGCACGAGAGAGGGTGCGCAGAAACGATGGCCAACTATACCAAACAATTTCAGGAGTAGCTTCCATCACTTGTTGACAACTTCTTTACTAGGTACTGGGATTCAGCTCTTGATTTCTACGGAGTGGTATGTGATTCCCCATTGAGGGATGCAGCCCCCCTTCCAAGTCAGCTGTCACTGGTGGAGCCCTCCATACTTGCTGAGGAGTTACTCGAGACAGACCTGCCCGCACTACCAGTTGAAGTTGACATAGTCGCGCTGCCCCAGACTGGTGAGGTTCAAGTAGAGGATGCCCCCGCACAGCTAAACGAGGAGCGTTCACCAGATGACCCTTTTACCCAAGTTGTGGGATCCCTTACCGAATTAACCATTAAAAACGCGCAGGTCATTGAATCCACCAAAGCTGCTTCCACAGAGCTTGGTATTGTATCACCCTGAGACGTTTAAAACTCTTCTCTTTATGGAACTTGATCCTTTTCTGTTGGTTTGTAATAACTCTGACTTCGGTGTTGGCTATATGTTGGCACCCATACTTCACTTATTTTTGCTGTTTGTGGTGGTGGTCAGGAGGTGCGACCACGTTTGTTTATGCTTGACTTTTCATGCTAGATTACAACTTAAGATTTTATACTCGCTTCATATATGTTTTTATTTGTACATACTTTTTAGGCCTTATGCATCTTTGTTTGCTTTCTCGGCCAAGGACTGTTAGTGCCTATCGAGTTTCTCACTCATTTGAATCTGGGTTGCCGTGGAATTTCTCATCCCCTAACGGTAATATAGATTCAGGGTCACCCTAGACCCTTGTAGGTTTCCCCTCGTTTAAATCAAGGCTACCTTGTGATTTTTCATCCCCTAAAGGTAATGTATTTGATTTAGGACCCCTTTAGACCCTTTGGGTTTTCCCACCCATTTCAAACCAAAGCCTTCTTGGGACTTCTCATCCTCTAAAGATGGCTTTTGGTTTATGGACTCATATGAATATGGACCTTCTAGGCTTCTCGCCCAAATTCGAACTCAGCACCATGGGATTTTTAGTCCCCTAATGGTGGCATTCTCTGCCTAGCCGAGCTCAGGAACAATGAACATAGGCCTTCTCAACCCATTCTGAGCATTCTCTGCTCGGGTCCATTGCCCCCAATGAGGAAGTGAAAGTTTTTCTCAAATTTTATCTTGCTCATTTCAAACTGCAATACTGATTTCTTGTAATCACACAATCATGTCTTGACAAGGGAAATAACAATAACAACATTTCATTGAATCGTGCGTCAAACAGCAAGTACATCAATAATAGTATTTCTTCAAATTGGAGATGTTCCATGTACGGGGAATGAGATTTCCATCTAGATCAACCAACTTGTATGCTCCCTGACCTGATTTGCCAACAACCTTGTATGAACCTTCCCAGTTAGGCCCTAATTTTTCCATCGACTGGGTTTTTAGTGATTACCAAAACTTTTCTAAGGATGAGATTGCCAATACCGAACTGCTTGAGATGAACCCTTTTGTTGTAAAATCTGGCCAACTGCCCTTGGTACGCCACCAATTTCACCAGTGCTTGCTCCCTTCTTTCATCCGCTAGATCCAACTGAACTGAAAGTGCTTGGTCATTGCCCTGTTCCACTAATGTAGTGCGGATAGTGAGGATGCCAATCTCTAATAGTATCACAACTTCTGTCCCATAGGCAAGGGAATATAGAGTCTCTCCGGTTGCACGGCGAGGGGTTGTACGGTAAGCCCAAAGCACAAGTGGCAGCTTGTCAACCCATGCCCCTTTGCCTTTTCTAGCCTCTTTTTGATTTTATCCAATACAGTCTTGTTTGAGGCCTCTGCTTGGCCATTGCAGTGTGGATAACTGATGGATACATAGTAGTTCTTGATGTTGTAGGTAGAACAAAACTTCTTGAAATGGTCTTGGAATTGTGTGCCATTGTCTGATACGATGGCATAGGGAACTCCAAACCGTATGATGATGTTCTTCCAAATAAATCTCTCTTTATTCTGCTCGATGATCTTGGCCAACGGCTCTGCTTCTATCCACTTAGTGAAATAATTTGTTCCTGTCAAAAGATACTTCACGACCCCCCGAGCAGTCGACAGTGGACCCACAATGTCCAGGCCCCACTAAGCGAATGGCCATGGACTTGTAAGTGGTACCAAATCTGTTGCAGGTGTGTGTGTGATTGGCAAAAATCTCTGGCACTTATCACATTGCTGAACGTAGGCTCTGACATCCTCTTACATGTAAGGCCACCAGTACCCTTGAGAAATGGCTCTATAAGCCAGAGACCGTCCTCCAGTGTGGCTACCGCATACCCTCTCATGAATTTCAAAGAGAAATTGCTGAACCATGGACGGGTGCATGTAGCACAAATAAGGTTCGGTGAAAGATTTTTTGTACAAGTGCCCATCTGAAGAGATCCAAAAGCGAGATGCCTTGACTTTGACCTTATGAGCCTCCTTCTTGTCTTCAGGTAGCTTATCTTCTTTAAGGTAGGTAAAGATGGGATCCATGCAGCTAGGACCCATGTCAACATCGTGAACTTCTTCTGCAGCCTCAATTTAAATGCTAGGTTTGGAAAGAGAGTCCACGCTGATAGTGCAGTAGAAATTTACGGGAACTAATGAGGCGAGACACGCCAAGGCATCCACATGACTATTTTGCTTGGAACTGATCTGGACTATACGTACGGTTTTGAAATCCTGCATTTTTCGCTTCACTGCGGCAGCATATAGAGCCATTTTGTCATCTTTTGTGGCGTATTCCCCTAACACTTGGTTAATCACCAACTGGCTATCACAATGAACCAAAATATGCTGGGCTCTACATTGTTGCACACCAAAGAGTCCTGCTAGCATGGCTTCGTATTCTGTTTCATTATTTGAGGCCCTGAATACCAACCGGACTGATTGTTCTAGAATAATGGACTCCGGTGATATCAACACGACTCCAATCCCTAACCCCTTGTTGCAGGCTGATCCATCCACATAGAGTTTCCACAACTCATTTGTAGGTGGCTTATCAACTTACAACTCAAGGTGTGCGGGGGTCTCTTCTACTAGGATGTGCTGCGCTACCGTTTGGATTGGTATTGCGGAAAACTCTGCTACAAAATCAGCAAGTATCTATCCCTTAATGGCAGTGCAGGGCACAAACTTTATATCATACTCACCAAACTCCACTGACCATGCTACAACCCTCCCAGATAGATTTGCCTTTCTCAAGACAGGTCCAATCGGATGGACTGTTGGCACTTCAATAGAATGAGCCAAGAAATAGTGATGCAGTTTGCGTGAAGCCATGACAAAGGCAAAGATTAGTTTTTCCAACGGCAAATACCTGGTTTCGGCATCAAGCAGGGTTTTGCTCACATAATAAACTATCACTTGTCTTCCTTCTTCCTCCTTGATTAATACCGCACTGATTGCATGGTCTAAAACAGCTAGGTATGCTATCAGCTTCTCCCCAGGAATTGGTGTGGAAATCAACGGAGGTTCTGCTAAATATTTGTTCAGTTCCTTGAAAGCTTCTTCACAATCTACCCCCCATGAATAAGTTGCGCTCTTCCTTAGTAGCTGAAAGAATGGTCTGTATCTGTCGGATGAATGACTAATGAATCTGTTAAGTGCGGCAACCATCCCAGTCAAATATTGCACCTCCTAAGTCGTTCTCAGACTTTGGAGATTTTGCAATGCAACTATCTAGCTAGGATCTCCCTCAATTCCTTTCCTGGTGACGAGATGTCCTAGGAACTTGCCTGAGCTCATCCCGAAAGCACATTTGGATATATTCAGCTTCAAGCCGCACTCCTGTAGGATGTAGAAAGTCTAACACAAATCCAATATGTGGGAGTTTGGCTCCTTGGACTTGACCACCATATCGTCAATGTACACTTCCATGGTCTTTCCCAATAATTCCTTAAACATCAGCGTAGCCAATCTTTGATAGGTGGCTCCTGCATTTCTGAGTCCAAAAGGCATCACCTTATAGCAATACAAGCCCAAAGGACTGATAAAGGCAGTTTTCTCCTAGTCGGGTTCATACATAGCGATCTAGTAATAGCCTCTGTAAGCGTCCAAAAAGCTCATCCGTACATACCCTACTGTGGAGTCCACTAGGTAATCAATCTTTGGTATGGGGAAACTATCTTTTGGGCATGCCTTGTTGAGACTAGTAAAATCGACACAAACCCTCCATCCTTCACTCTTTTTCTTTACAACAACGGTATTTGACATCCATTCGGGGTAGTACACCTCCCTGATTGCCTTGGCCTCCAACAAACAACCAACTTCTTCCATAACTGCCTCTGCATGGTACGCGTCTAAGTATCGTCGTCTTTGCATAACTGGATTGTGGCAAGGATTCACGTTGAGGTGATGGCATATTATGCTTGGCTTGACCCCAGGCATCTCTGCTGGAGTCCAAGCAAATACGTCGATGTTTTCCCTAAGCACCCGTTCATATTCAAGGGCCTCCTTCCCTGGGAGCTCATCCCCAAAGAGGAAGTACCTATCGTTGTCTGACTCATGGGCAAGAACTTTTCTCAAGCTCTTGACCACACGGGCGCTCGGGTCTATGCCCACATCATCTAAAATGGGCTGGCCGGGCACCTCAATGGACTTGATTTGCTCGTACTTTGGCCCTGCCTTGATTGAAGCAAGAAAATAGTATCGGGATGACTTCTGATTCCCACGAATACTCTCCACCCCTTTAGGACCTGGAAATTTGATCAGCTGATGATAAGTGGACAAGATAACACCCATTCTATGCATCCATGTCCTCCCCATAATTGCATTGTAGGCAGAGGGTACATCGGTGACCAAGAACTCCACATCCTTGGTGACATGCCCTGCTTTGACCGGAATCACTATGGAACCAAGAGGCCACACCGGTTCTGCACTGAAGCCAATCAAGGGTATCTAGACTTCCCTTAGATCTTCTTGAGACAAGCCTATCTTCAAGAATGCCTGCAAATACAATATGTCGATAGAGCTGTCCAGGTCTATCAATATCCTCTCAGTGTCAAATCTATTAATGTTCAAGATAATGACCAAAGCATCATTGTGCGGCACAGTGACCCCCTCCAAGTCTTCATCTGAGAAGGCGATATGTGGGTGTACCCTTCCTCCTTTCTTTGCCTCTTCTGTCCGAGCTGTAGTACATGGTGTTCTAAAGTCTGATTCCTCTTTGAAGCTCTAGATTCTCGGAGTGGAACCTGCTCTTCTCCTCCATGAATCATACGGATTAGACCAACAGGAGGGAGGTCCTCATCTGAACAATTACCACCCCAACCACCCGTACCTGTTTGTTGTTTTGTACGGGAGGTTGAGCTAGGTACTGCAGCAAATGACCTGCCTCCACCAGCTATTCGAGAAATTGTTTGAACATCCTACAATATTCAGTTTTGTGACCATATTCTCTATGGTAACTACACCTTAGGCCCGTTGCTTCCAATTTTGCTTGATTTCCTCCCTGTCTGGCAGGCCACCTCCAGTATGGCTCACCTTGCAAAAGGCAGATCATCCAAAAAATGGGGATATTGAATTCAGTATGGATTGCCTTATATGAGGTTGGGCCTGGCCTTCCCATTCTCAGGGGTGGAAACCCGTTAAAATTGGCTTGCTGTGCGGCGGGAGCTGGCACCGCACTGACTTTCTTCTCGGGAGACTATGGCCGTGTTGACCTCTTTCTCTTATTCTTCTTCTCATCTGATTCGACAATGTGAGTGCGGTGAGCCCTGTTGGTTGTACGGCCTGCCTCCCTGTTGATTTCTTCTTCCAACTTAGCATGCTGTTCAACACTCTCCATGAGCTCGGAAAAGGATTCCACGGGGTTCAAGGTTAAGGACTCCCTTAGTTTCTCACCAAAGAAGAGTCATAACCTGAACATGGCAACTGCCTGCTTTTCTGTACAATCTTTCACATCGTTATAAGTTTCCACGTACCTGCCTGCATACTCACGCAGGGATTCATTTGACCGTTTTCGCAACGAAGTCAAGGAATCAAAGTGCTTTGGAGCTGCACAGCTGGTCATGAAACGCCCAACAAATAACTCTACAAGCTGCTCCAACTGATGACGGAGTGTGCGGGCAACGTGTGATACCAACTGAGAGCCATTCGTCCCAAGCTGGATATAAACATTCTGCAATATAGAAACTCGTCACCCTCATAGAGGATGAGAGCCTACTAAAAATCTTTCAAGTGAGCCACTGGGTCCATTTTCCCATCATACTTAGGAAAGTTCGGCAATGAGAAACCCTAGGGATTCAGTAGTCTATAATTTCCCGAGAAAGGGGAGTTGAGGTGATCTATTGGATTGCCTTTCTTGCACTCTCCTGGGCTGTAGCCCTACCTCTGAACCTCTCATCTATTTATCTTCTCAAATCCTCTATTTGTAGATTAGCATCCCGCTGGTTCCGGGTAGATCTGGCTTGAGCCCTATTTCACAAATGGTCTATCAGGTCTGGCACTGAGTTCACTAATCTTGCTGGTTGAGCTCGGTTAGTGCGACGTGAACCTTTGCTTCGTGTTCTGCTTTGATGCTTACTGGGTTGTGAAGGGTTCCTGACCACCCTATCCCTTTTCGGGGGAGGTGGTGGAGCCTGCACTCCCCTGTTTGCGCCACCCACCGGTCTCTCATCATTTGCGCCCTCCACTGGTCTTCGACCATTTGGTGCCATCCTCTGGCCCCCACGTGTTCTCGGATGAGTGTGGACATTTTGCCTTCCAGGGATAACCAAAGGTCGGTTTCTCTATAGCGCTCTATCTTTCTGTTGCACCATCTTCTCAATCTGAGCCTCCAACCATCGTATCGTTTCCCCTTGGGTCCTGACCAATTCAACCAAATCCTCATTTCTAATAGACTTGGATTGGGATTGGGAGCCCAAGGACCTGGAGCGGCTAAGACTTTCGTCTTCCATATCATACTCGTCCTCGATGTTCAGGCGCTCCTCATCCTCTTTGTGCACAGCGTCAGTCACCCATACTTCTTTTTGTTTGCTCGAGCCTCCCCTAAGAAATATCTGAAATCAAGACTGGCTAATCGTCTTCATAAGGACTGGGGGTGAAATATAGTCATTTCCTTGGGTTCCGAGCCCATCCCCAATAATCCTTCCTCCTTCCGAAGTCTATTCCGCTTAGTTGTCTCTAATAACTGCCATCTCTGTTTCAACCTCTCCAAACACGAACCTTTTCCCTTCAAATTATGTGTGGATTTCCCACAGACGGCGCCAATTGTCGACGGTGAATTCCTCTGTGAGACCCGTATCATAATTAAGAATTATTAATAATTAATAATTGGGAATTTAGATAATTAAAAATATTATCTAAGGTGTTTAAATTAATAAAAATAAGTTTTGGAGAGTTTAAGAAGAAATAAGAAGATATAGGGATTAAAAAGAAAGAAATTCGAAATTTTAGAAATTTTGTCCAAGATACCGGTATCTTGAATGCTCAAGATACCAATATCTAGAGCTTTTGAGAAAATTGACAGTTTTGCTGAGCTGTGTCAATGACGGAAGACTCGAGGGAAGGGAACCTTATACATGTAAGGAGCATTATAAACAGGTGGTGGAATGGTGATGGTGATATTATATATATATTTTGTACCCGGTAGGGTACAAGTCCTTACCACTAGGGCTGGTGTAGTGGCCCTTGGATCATTTCTAGTTGCTTATCCTAGTATGTACCCAAGGTATCAGATCTGACTTTAACGGTTAGTCATCGAACGTTAATAACTCTTGGTTATTATAGTACGAGTATATATATAAGGTGTGGTGTGATGTTGATCTAGTGTTGGTGATTTTACGAGTTAGTAAAAATAATGGTGATTATTAAATAAATATAAATGGTATTTTGGTGTTGAGTATAAAAGAGTTAAAACGGTGATTTTGGTGTTGAGTAAAAGAGTAAAATGATATTTGTCTTATATATATAAAAGATGTGTAAAAAGGTGTTGTGTGAGTTGGATAAAGGTGATTTCATTAAAAGGAAATAATTTTGGAAAAGTGTGTGTGTGTGTGTGTGTGGTTTTGAAAGATAAGATAATCCTTAGTTATTATGACTTCTTTTCTTTATACTATTCATTATAGTATTCACCAGCCGTCATCGCTGATACACGCTTGTGTTTTTCTTTTTAGGTGCTTGGAGCTAGAGTCCCAGTCCAGTCCAGCTGTTGAGTCGTGGTGTTGTAGTTCAGAGTTGAGTCTTTTTACTCTTTTCTTTTGAGAGATTGTTTATCTCTCAGCTTTGAGTCTATTTTGCTTATCGAGTTGTAGTAGAGTTGTGAAAATGTGAACTTGATAGTTAAACTAACCTAGAGGGGGGTGAATAGGTAGTTTGTCACAAATTAAAAATTTTATACCAATTTAAAGTTTATCTGTTTAAACTTGTGTTCACTTAAATTAATTTATCACTAGAAAATTAATTGCAAGAAAAAGGAAAAGAGAAGAATGGAGTGGAGACATCGATATACGTGGAAAAAGATTTAGGGTCGGAATAACCCTAAATCAAAAAACTATGAGGTTCTAGTCTACTATATTATTGCAATAACCAAATACGGTTCAACAGGTACAAAAAGGCGAATACCCCTGAAACCCTAATTCTTACACTGCTGACTTAGTTCCACTGAACACCCTATTCTGGCCTATTGCAATCCACGAGCTAGCTGCCCGATCTCCGAATCCGCGCCGGCTCCAAGTTTCCTTGGCCTCAATAGTAGACAGGACGTGTAATGCAATTATGCAATGAAATGGTGCATTAACAAAATGCCTTAAAAACACTCAAAACAAGAACACGTCTTGAATTGATACACAAAGAAAAATAGTAAAGTTTTTCGTAAAGAAATATGAATGACTCTAAAACGAATCAAACAAACACAAGAAATAAATTCCTACAAATAATAAGCTAAATTATTAAACACAAAATTCAAAACACTTAAGGAAGTTTTTCACAAAAGATTAATTTGATTTTGTATTTAAAAATCTAACTAAAAATAAGGATTTAATATCCTACAAAATATTTTTGAATTCAATTAAGATGAAAACAATTTAAGGTTCTTTGAATTCAAAAACTTAAAACAAGAATTAATTATTTTCTAAAAAGAT
>NMUG010000060.1:0-29817 GCA_002855965.1 Monotropa hypopitys
GTTGGCTTGGCTCGAATTTGGTGGCATGGTGTTGAAGGTGATATCAGAAGATTGGGGCAGCAACCTGTTAATAATTGGCAAGAGATGAAAGCAAAACTCCAAGAGAAGTATATGCCTTCCAATCATACTACAAGGTCATGCATTCAACAGTACAATCCAAGACATGGGTGAATCTTTGTTTGAAGAGTATATACAAAGACTCAAGGCACTTGGTCCTCAAAGTCGAAAGTGTGGCAGCCTCAAACCAAAGAGTCACTGCATTTAAATCTGATTTTGTGCCAATTGTGAGGTCCAAATTGGTGCAGCAGCCACAAAATTGTGTTGAATATGCACCACAATGGGCACTAGATTCAAAAACAAAAGTTGAAGAGAAAGACCCTTTCTCATTGGTGTTTCAGTCGAAGGAACATGTTCCGAATCAGCTTGAGAAGGCAGATGGTCAGATTTTTACAGATAAAAATACTCAAAACCATGACAAACAAATCCGACGTGGCCGCACAAATTATATTTGAAGACGCTGCTGCTAACACCAGAGAATATGATGCTCCTTGCAACAACAAGATCAATGAATTGAAAGATGAAGTTACTGATCCTAAAGCTAATAAGCCTTTAGAGGCAACTTTTTCAGTTCAGAAACTGCAAGTGGCTATTTCTTTAGCAGATTATAACGAGCCAAAATCACTTACAGCTCAAGAAGTGGATCAGTTTTCTAAGACAATTGATTTTGTCATTCCAGCTATGTTCCATGACATAGTTGTGGAGGAAAATAAGTCTTCATCCTGCTTGCTACACCAAACAAAGATAGGTTGGGAATATATGAAGTTGCCATTTTCCCATCCAAGATGTGGGTGGAACTTCGGAGCACGTGGATTTTAATACTTCGCCACATCAAAACTCGAGGTCGGGTTTTCACCAACAAAGGGAGAATGATGGGGAAGAAGATGCAGTGCATAAGATGATCAAGGAGAAGAAAATTTAAGGCTTGTGACTTTTCATTAGCCTTGTGACTTTTCGTTTAGTTGCATTTGACCACACATTCAACGTATGCAACCATCACATAACACATTCATCCTACCTAGCCATCTAGGTAATAGGAAGAGACTTATTATTTTCTGTGTGAGTCAAAGAGTCTAGTAATTGCTTTTATGATCTTTCAAGCTTGTTTTGGAGTCAAAGTCTTATTGTCATTATTGTTGTCTTGGAAATTTAAGTTTCGTACTTTCCCATTCTTGGAGGGATTTCCCTTGAAGAGTCATATTTAAGCTTGGTTGAATGAATTAACAGAGGATTGATTGTATGAAAAAACAGGTTTAAGCTCTCTAGATTGTGTGATGCAATCCTTTCTTTGGTGTGATGCTAAAGAGTCCCTAGGCGCGATGCCTTGGGTTGGGTTTTCTAGGTGTGATGCCTAGACTTATCTATCTTCTTCTTTCTCCACATATTGTTCACGAGTTACTGTTCACAGGCCTAAACAGTCCATATTTTCAGATTTTCCACCTTCCTTGATCTTCTTCAAATCTGTCCTACATCAGTATGTTTAGGATATTTTGAAGGATACTGGTTTACTGGGATCAAGACCTGTTGATACACCTATGGATTCCAATGTCAAACTTTTTGTTGATCAAGGAGAGTTGTTTCCTAATCTTGATCAATATCGTTGTTTCGTTGGAAGACTATCTTACCATTACACGCCTAGATATTCCATTTGCTATTAGTATAGTGGGTCAGTTTATATCTGTTTCCCGTCGTTCACATCGGGAAGTTCTTAGAATTGTGAAATACCTCAAGACTCGTCGAGAATGTTGTTTGTTTTACCGAGCTACTGAACACTTGCGTGTTGAAGTTTTTACGACAGTCGTGATTCATCATTCACATCTAGCTGTCCTCTCTCAGGATGTGCAAATGTTAGTTTGTTCCACAAAGGCAAGAAAGTCAGAAGATCGTCTAAAACACAAGGGATACTGAAGGGATAACAAGAATATACATAAAAGATGCATACAAAGTAATTGACCTCCATCTCCATCTTAAATCAGTATCTCATGTATGTAATGATTTTAACAACGAAATTAATGTGGAAACATTTTCAAAAACAAGGATGGAACAAAGATGTACGAAATACCTTTTATAATGGTTTCTAATAAAGGAGGACAAATTGTTTCAGCAAGAGTATAAGAATTCATCTCCAAATGCTCACTTCTGCCTTGCCAAAACAGTTTCAAGCACGGCATGCCATTATCACAAGGTTGCCCAAAAGAACAATTTTCACTGCCAAGGTGAAAGTATAGCTAAAATACATGCCACTTAGCATTTCCAACCAGTCATACAAAATTGAAAAACGAAATGGAGAATAGACAAGAAAAAAGGGACACCATACCCTTCACATGACTCTAAAACTCAGAATGAACTTTTATAGAAATAGCATTTAAAACTAACATATGATACATTTCAACTTCTCAAGAAGCTAAAGTGTGATGAATAAGGGGAATGCTGCATTTAAAGATAATAAAGTTGACCATCATTCAGAAAGTGAATTTGTCCAACATCTGGTATCCCAACAGTCTTATAACTTACAGAATATGAAAGTCAGAACGATCAGAAATTCCAAACTTCGATCCTTAAATGTAATGTGCAAGAAACTCATACAAAATTCATTTTAAACATCCAACAATGACTATATTCTAGTAAATGTGACAAGGACCACAACCTACTCATAACGCCACAGGACTCTGGTACGAGCTATCATTTAAAAAAAATAAAAATTATGATTGATTACATTTCGTCTACAATAATTTGTAAACTTGTCAAATTGTAATGAATCTGTACACACTATTATCTCAATTTTATGTGACTACGTTATACATTGAAATCCCAATTGCTGAACCTTCAAAAAGGAACTCGACAAGTAAAATGACAAATACAATGGCATATAACACGTAACCCATACAAAAATATTCTGACAAGCTCGTTGCCGAGTTAGACTAAATACATGTGCGCAGAAGAAGAATAAGAACTCTTTTACGTTTTCCAATGAAGCACAATTACATACTGCAAGCACCCACAATTCTCATTTACAGATGCTAGATATGCCCAACGTCCCTACTGCAATGTATGAGAGGTTTTCTTTCTTTCATTAGACAAAATTCTACCATACATTGATCTGTATTTTTTCTTTTCTTATCTTATTTTAAGCTTCTGAGAAAAATATCTCCCAACTTGTGCATAATAGACACAACAGCCACCATGCTTGCACTAATTCTCTACCTTGGGGATTATTGAAATAACTCAACGAAGTAAACCAAGCAGTAGGGAGAAAAGGAAGTGACTCAAAGGTTAAACATTATTAAATTAGGTTAACTAATGAGAAATTGAGTGCGAAAGCGTGACAAGGCACAACTAAAAGACCCACAGATGGCCATTTGTAGATAAAGAATAACATAAGCTCTAGGAAACCTTCACAGTGATAGAGAGAGTGCATGATACTGTTGGTATAAAGAGGTAAAAAAACACTGAAGTGTGAAGACCACTTCAAGCAAATAGATTGCCACAAGGATAAAACATACAAATAGTCGGCTGATCGAATGGACAAAAGCTTTAGCAAAATTTTCAATACAAATATATGGAAACAAATTTTCATATAAGAAAAGGTAGAGTTGATCCTTATAATCAATGTTCTAAAAGGCCCTAGGTGGGCGGTCGAAAGGAGCCTAGTGCCTAGGGGGCAAGGCGGGAGCCTAGGCGGAGATCTAGGCGGGGACTAGGCGGTTATTTATTTATTAAGAGAATTAATATTTACTTAATACAACAATGAATAATGCGTGAAACTTTTCTATAATATCAAATATATAATATTTGTGACTTAAGGCTCTGGTTTGAATTGATCATCAAATATATGATATTTTTTCTTAGTCGCAGCGGACTAGTTGGCGCTACCCGCCGCGTCGTCACTCGACGGGGATGCTAACGCATTAATAATTTATAGAACAAGGAAATAACACTTAGCAAGTGATACGTCCAGGGTCGAACCACAAGGAATTGATGGAGTCAATAAATTGCTTTGTAAAGAGGATTTGGTTTGCGATAGAGGCGGAAGAACGCTACCTTTTGATTTATTTTTTATATAAAACTAAGGAAATTAAAGCATAAGACAAAAAGAAAGAAAACTAATTAAACTAAGCAAAATGGCCACGGGATTCCTAACATCTAACCTAGGTCATGCTAGACTTCTCCAATCTATATGACAACACAAGTGAGGGATCACGGCCTAGGACCTCATCCAGAAAGTTTAGCGATCAAGCACACGGCATAGGGTCAAGAGATGGCGTGGGAGCTAGAATTCGATTCTCTGGATATTTCATCGTACACCTAGAGTGGCATAACTACGAGTATGGGTCATGTCAAGGTTTATTGTCTACGAACCATCAAATAGGTTAACAACCCTCGATTAAGACCTAGGGTGAGAACCATGTGCTCCTAACTCCTACGCAATCTCAAGGCCATAATTCTCTAATGATTTGATAGTTTCTAGAGGAATTGGATCAATAGGACACCGTGTCGAACACCAAGCGGGATATCGCATCAAGCATGGTGTGTATATGGCACACTCCATCAAGATGATTAACACCACTAAGCTAAGGCCCTAAGACATGATCCTAATCCATTCTATGGGGAATTCGCCCACTTCAACATTTTGTCGAACACCTAGCGGGACATCGCTCAAAGCATGGGATGTGCCATTATTCATGTTGACAACCCATCAAAGAGATTAACATCACTAAGTTTAGACTCTAGGTATGAACTCAATACAACCACAACATTCAAGCAAAAACATGGAGGGTCCAACAATAACCTAAAGTTTGGGGTGCTAGTCACCCCATGGCCAAACTAAGGAGGCTAGCCCTCCATTACAACTAATACAACTAAGAAACTCACAAAAACACAAGGAAAACACAACATAAGAAATGAAATATAGATTTTATTAAACAGGACATAAAACAAAGTACATAGATAGAGAGAGGGGAGAGAGTCTTACACCGTTAATGAAGGAAAAATCTTCTCAAACTCCATGGATGCACCTCAAAAATAAGAGAGAAGAAAGACAAAAGTAGAGAGAGAAGCTCTCCACCCCCAAACTCTAACTAAAAAATGAAAACTTAATTGTGTAAGTTCGAACTATACATCGATATAAATACCCCCCCCCACTCAAAAAGTCCAAAATGCCCTTAATAAAGTCAAAATCCGCAAAAAAAAGCCCAGGATGGACCGGTCCCTACAGGTACGGGGGACCGGTATCCTTGCACCAGAATTCCCCTCTGGAAAAGAGGGAACGGTACCCTTAGGTATGGGGGACCGGTCCCCTCCCTCGGGATGAGGGTTTTTGCTTGTTTTGCTCCTCTTGGCTCTTCCGGGCCCTTCCGCTTGGCTCGGAAGGTCTCTGGGGATGTCCAGACGCATCCAGGGATCGCTAAACAACCTAAAAAACATCCATAAACTAGAAAACAATATTAAAACAAATATAAACTAAATATAAATAATTAAACGAAGGACAATAACAAGAAAGGAAGCTATATAAGACACTATAACTACAAAATCGTGTGTCTATCACAGACCACTACCGCATAGCACCTAGGCGACTCCTAGACAGACCACTACTGCCTAGCGCCTAGGCGGGGCCTATGCGGTCCCAAGTGGGGCCTTTTAGAACAGTACTTACGATGGTGCAAAGAGATTAAATGACAGAGAACACAGCAGTAATTTTTGACGCAGAACACATCTGCCCCACGTAAATTGCAAGACCAAACATTATATGATCTTCAATTGCAATTTCAATCAGAACTAAAAGCTAGGAATTTCGGAAACTTTCAAAATTGAAGTCCACGACTTTACGAATATTAGGATGAGATTATGCCAACAGGGAAAGATATATGCAGTTGTATAATAACAATTTCATGAGAAAACCTGATACTTTCTAATAATCACAACAGACATCAAACGGCACAACTCATGTCATTGATGCATGTGCATGCTACAGTAACTCATAATCATGATAATCATTTGTGCTGCAGACAAATAGGGCGTAGATAGCAGAAATTAAATTTACAGAAAAAAATCATAGAACTTTATTATCTTAAAGAGATGGCCAAGTCTCAAGCCTACACAAACAAGAAATGTGAAGTGTAGAGAGAATAACCTGGCAGATAAATTTATACTCTTGAAGAGATCGCCAACTTTTTTCTTCTTGCGCAATGAATCAACAGTACCTTGGCATTTCTCACAAACCTCTTGCATACTTGTGTTCAGGTCTAGAAAGAGTTCCTATTATACATGTCCCAAGAAACTCAACTGAGTAGGCAAGAAATAGCAATTTCAAAAAAATATCTAGACATCAGTTCCTTTTTAAAAATCAAGTGAGGTAACCTTTTTGAGATGAACATGACAGAGAAGGTTAGCATCTAGTTCCGAACTTGCATGTAATATCTGCTGTCCATTATACCTGTGAAGGGAAGCCAACAAAAATTAACTACCACATCGACCGCAATTATACTTTCGCAACTGCAATCAAAAGAAGAACCTGAATGTACTCAAGGACAGAAAGAAAGCAAAAGAAAAAGTTAAAACAAACCTCCAGAAATAGTAACAGTGTTTCATCTCCAAAATCCCCCAGATGACAAAACAAAAAAAGTAGAACATTGACAGCAAAGGTGCTAATTTAACAGCATGACTCTCCAGTGAATTTAAGGAGGAAAACAACATATTAGCATGAAATAGTTTATTTAGATCCAAAATACAAACATCCAGAAGACGAACTGAAGAAACCTATACGAAATATAACATCCTACCAGGCCAACTGGTTTCCTTATGACAAACTCCACTGACACCAGCCAAAGAGGACTTCACCTTCTCTCACCATAAGAATAGGGCGTCCTGTATTGAAGGACAGACCTCTCCTTCAAGATGTAGAGTTCCTGAGCAGACAACCATAAGGATCAAAAGGAATCCCTCTTATTGTAAGGCCACAGAAAATCTACCTCATAGCACCCCATCAAGGAAGGCAAAGCCAACCAACTTGGGCGTAAAGGAACTCATAGCTGCTACCTGCCTTACTGATTCAAACCCCTCCTTTACCGAACCCTAACTACTTCATCAAGCCTCCAGGAAAATCATTCCTTATGAAGGTTTAAGTTAAGATTTTGTTGATCTTTAACAAGATTAAGCTAGCTCTCTTTCGCTTCGTGCCCTTACCTCCAGGGATTTCAATCCTAATGAAGGTTTAAGTTAATATTCGTCAATTAACCTGAATTAGCCATAGGAATCAAGCCTGACATTGTCTGGGAATACTAGCATTCCACTTTTAACTACACAACTTGTTCTTTTATAATTATAACAAAATATAGTACAAAAGGCATAAAGGATACATATCAATGACAGACAATGACAGCTTAAGAAAAAAACAAAAACAAATTGAAATAAACGAATCATAAAAACTTTTTAGGTAAAGAGTTGAATCAAAAAGTGTCTCTAAATGATGATAACTCAAAGAAAGGATTGCCTAAGTGAAAGTGATGCAGTCAACAAGAGGCTTAATGCATAGTAAAATCAGCATAAGATTAACTTTGGAAACTGGAATGATCCCATGTCTTTTCCACACATGCATATTCTCAGTTTTTGGCTTAGTAGATTCTGATTTTACAGTTAGCATGAATCATAGTGATACTAAACTACAGTAGAAGGTATGGAATGAGTTTCCAGACTGGCTCTCATTGAGATTTGGGTCATAACTAGGAGTTGAATAGAAAAGACCAAACGGACTATCCAAATCTTAGGCATTTACTTGATCACAAAAGAATACCTTGATACCAAATTTCAATTCTCTACAATGAAGGTACGTAAAAGCTTGTTTTGGGAACGAAAAGAAGAAATCACCTTGTTCCATATCATTAGTGAACAAGCAATGTATCTCTTCTTAGGTAGGAGTGTAAGTGCTAAGACCCCTAGTGTAACGACCCGCTCCCACCCTACACAATATTGTCCGCTTTGGCACCCAAGTCCCAGTGGACTTCCCAGGGGGTCACCCATTCCTGGACTACTCCAGGACGAGCACGCTTAACTGGGATCTTCCAATGGGCTTTGACGCCCGCACGGCTTTAAAAGGCCTTGTGCTAGGTAGGTTCATGATCTATTATTTATAGTACACACAACTTACATCCACCAAGCGATGTGAGACTTGTCCATCGACCCGAATCTCCCCTCCGGGACTCCAGGTGACACCTTAGACTGGGGTGTCACAATCTCTCCCACTTGGACCACACGTCCTCGTGTGGGGTCAAGATTCTCCTCCTGGTCCCACATTTCCGGTTGGTGCAGGCTCTGATATCATATGTAACGACCCGCTCCCACCCTACACAATATTGTCCGCTTTGGCCGCCAAGTCCAAGTAGACTTCCCAGGGGTCACTCATTCCTGGACTACTCCAGGACGAGCACGCTTAACTGGGATGTTCCAATGGGCTTTGACGCCCGCACGGCTTTAAAAGGCCTTGTGCTAGGTAGGTTCATGATCTATTATTTATAGTACACACAACTTACATCCACCAAGCGATGTGGGACTTGTTCATCGACCCGGATCTCCCCTCCGGGACTCCAGGTGACACCTTAGACTGGGGTGTCACACCTAGAGGTGTGATTTATTCTGAAAACATGGTTAGGACTCATCCCTATGTAGGAAAATTGAAGTACGCATAGCAAACAGGTTAAATGAGAACGAGGAAACATACTCAATCAAGAATTCGCCTGCAATATCCTTTAGGCTAACTTTTTTCAACTGATTCTTCACTAAATATGCAGCATTTTCTCGGCAATGTTTTCTCCCACAACCACAATCATTCAAGTACAATAATACACGGCGGTCGGAAAGGTTATTCTTGAAATTCACTGAGCAAAGCAGTATCTCCTGAACAAACAGAATAGTGAGATACATTTAAGCCATAATGAAACCTATAACGGAAAAAAAAACAGCACCATCAGTACAGTATCTAATAAAATATTACCTTCATCATCTCCCATGAGGAATTACTACTTGGAGAAGAGTCGAGAACAGCCTTATATGCAGGATTAGACATGGAAGTTGCGGCTAACACACCAACTGGTTCACCAGCAGCAAAAAAACTCTTAGCTCCAGGCTTAGCCCCATAGTCAAATTGAATGATTGAATTGCTACAGACATTCCTCACAGTGCCGTCGTAGCAGATAACAACATCCCGAAGGATTGCCATTAAATTTTTAAATAATGTACCAGGTTCTGTCAGCCCTCTAGATGAACGAACAATTACTTCTCTGGCAGATATAGAATGAACCATCTCTTGATAGGGGTCCAGTCCATGAAAAAGACAGCTTCTAACCAACCCAAATTCCTCAGAAGGATAGTTAGCATGAATGGGATACTTGTTCCGGAAGAGAGAAGCCATGTCCCCAACTAAGGCCCTAGTGTAAAACTTCCCCCTACTTGAAAGTTGCAGCCCCAAGAACCCAATTTGCTGAACAACTTTGGTAATAGAGGAGTCACTCTTGGAGTCAATTATATTACCTATTGCTGACGACCTCAGAATGAAATTAGCAACAGGTATTTTCAGAAGCCATAAGTGCTTCTCTACTTGCAGCTCAATTAGCTCATTATAGGTAGAATGCAAGTTACCAAGCAATGGAGAAATTTCCTGAATACAATTTTGAATGTCCTCTAAGACAGCTCTCTGAATGGAAAAATCCTCTAATCCAACACTGAAACCTTCAGAAAATAAATTTTCCATGAGGAAAGGCTGTAAAGCGTTAAAGAACTTCATAACCTCGTCCGGGCCCTTTTCAGAGAAGATAAAACTAACAAAGTCGCTAACAATTGACTGCATTACATCCCTATTAAAATCAATTGTCAAAATGTCACTCTTCCGAACCAAATATCTTTCACCCGTACAGTCAAACGAAAGAGGTAGAGCGGTCTGTAATAACTGCACAGCGGTCCACTGAGGGCCCGATCTATGCGCCTTAAATAAAGCCGGTTGTGGCAAGGAATTAGACATAAACATTGCTAGCTGCTGCGCAGCTGGTCTTGTCAAGAAGTGGTTCTTAAACATAACCTTTAGCGATAACAATGCATCAGTGGCCAGCTGCAAGTTGAGGCTGCCACTATGAGAACTAAGCAACTGCTTCTCTACAGAGAATAGTTCCAAAACCTCCGCTTTTGCAGCAAGAGATTGGGGATAAAATAAATGGACACAGTCCCCATCAAAATCAGCACTAAGAGGTCCACATATAAGAGGGTTGATCTTAACTGTATGGTCATCATGAACATAAACTGATAAAGCTTGCAAGGAATGTTTATGTGTGGTCGGAGGGCGATTAATAAAAACAATATCGCCATCCATTATACGCCGATGTACCACCTGACCAGGTCTTAAAAATGTATGCCCCTTTGAACCTTCCCTCAACGAGTATGTTGACAAACCATCTGTATAGGTCAAACACAGCTTTTCATCCACAAGTCTCTGCAGAAACTGCATGTTATGTTGAGTAACTCTCTCTTCAAATGTTATCCTCTGAGCAATTTCAAAAGGCAATCCAATCTCATGAACACCTTTATATGCATCGCCTGTAATAACACTCCGTGAGGAGAATCCACTACCCTTTCTGATAAAAAGGGTTTTCATCTTTTCAAGCCAGGCTTTAGTGGACGAATTGTTCAGTTCTTTGCTAATCCCAAATCGGGCATCTACATCACGAGATGCCTTGTAGAAGAAATATGCATGGAAAGACAACAAACACAGTAAGACATTTGCACTATTTAATTGTCATATTAAAATGAGAGTATCAAATGTACTAATATTGAAGAATAAAAGCCACCTAGGGAAAGACTAAATCAATATCACCTAAATAGCATAATATATTAAAGCATCCAACTCAAAACAAATTGACAATGAGGGGAGAGAGCCCATGCACATATACTTTTGGAGGTGATAATTAATCAATGTGGTGCAAACTCTCTGCAGCTGCAAACTTAAAATGGTTGACCACAATTCTACAGTAATCAAGTAAGCAATGCACTGGACTACCGCCAAAGTTTCTGTGGTAATTTTGACAAAATGATGCCCTAAACTCCTAGACAAAAACATCCCCACACTAAATTTTGAACCATTCATCCAGATTTTTCTCTTCGAGTAGGGGAGGGGTTACAACATGGGCAAAAAATAGGGGCTGGTGGAGCTGCAGCTTCTTCTACTTACTCCATGCTTAATCAGGTATTACTAATCCAAAATAAGACTGATCAAGAAATTGAAGTACCTTGGAAGTTCCCCTAACTTCAAGATACTTTGCAACAGCTGCTTGTAAATCATTGGCTTCGACTTCATGAGATTCAAAATTTGGTGTTCCAGACCTTGAATTTTTGATAATCTCGACTTGCTTCAGAACTTTCCTAAGAATCGAGATGGAAAGATCCTGGAAAGTGATACGAAAATTAAATTTATTGCCGTGCAGCTAAAAAAACAGAAGAGTTAAGCCAGAAAATCATATAAGCATGGATGACTAACCGACGACATGACAGTAATCCCATCTGAAACATCCGGGACAGACAAACAGTTTGGAGGGACTGGCAGACATTGAATAATATATCCATCTTGAGGGAAATACCCTTTCCCAGCAAGCCTTTTCTTAGTTTCTTCGGGTAATTTTTTTAGCATAACCATCACCTGATTATTTTCAGAAAACAAAATAACAAAAAGAAATTTAAAACAGACAATTTCACCTGATTATTTTCAGAAAACAAAATAAAAAAGCAATTAGAAAATAGACAATTTCCACTGCTATTGACCAACTTAAATAAAGCAAAACTGTGGCAAACAAGGGCAATCACAAGTCCATAATCTCTCTAAATATAAAAGTATACGACCAAAATCCTTTATCCAAGATGGCAATATCTTGAACTCAAGAACTCATAAATCATGCACATATATAACTAAAATATTTGCATAGTTGCCATGATGAGCAGTTCAGCAAATGTTGTAAAAATGGGGTTCTACACAGGATCTATTGGATTGGACCGCAATGTGGTAGGGGACCATTGTGGTAGGGGACCATAGATTATGGATCCTACTTTAAGGAAAGGAAAAACTCCTATTTAGACATACTTACGAAATGTTGAATGATCTTAGTCGATGTATATTCTTCTCACTAGGAGGCACAATATATAAACTGCGTACAAGATAATTTAGGGACAAAAAATAATAAGGAAATTATGTTACCTACCTAATTAGACTAATTACAATCTCCCTAATTGCCTAATTGATTAACACGTATATTACAATATTTCTTTTCTTTTCAACACTCCCCCTCAAACTGGAGCGTATACATCGTATACTCCAAGCTTGCAACAAATATAGTCAATGGAAGCTTTGGGAAAAGCCTTCGTGAAAATATCAGCAAGTTGAGAACCTGAATAAACAAAAAGTGTATTGATCTCTTTAGATTCCACTTTTGACCGAATGAAATGACAATCAACTTTATTTTGTTCGGTCCTCTCATGGAATACTAGATTATTAACAATGTGAATAGCAACTTGATTGTCACAATGCAAGTGTACATAACCAGGTCAACTCATAAGTGGTATGAGTCATTGCTTTATACTCGGCTTCAACACTAGAACATGGTACAAATGACTGTCTTACTTTTTCATGTCACAAGATTGTCACCTATAAGGGTTCAATAACCAGTGGTAGAACGACGATCAATAGAAGATCCTGTCTAGTCAGCATCTGTCTACCCTTCGATACAAAAATATCCAGTGTTTTGTAGAGAAGACCATGTTCAGGAGCATTTTTTAGATACTTCAAGATACGAACAACATCCTTCATATGAGAAACTCGAGAATAAGTCATAAATTGACTGACAACATTGACTGCATAGGAGATATAAGGTCGAGTGATAGCGAGCTAAATAAGTTTACCCACCAGTCTCCGATATAACTCATGATTGCCAACCAACTCTCCATCACCAGGCATAAGTTTATGATTAGTCTCCATAGAAGTATCTACTGGTTTAGAACCAACATAACATGTATCTTTTAAGAGACCGAGAGTATATTTCCGTTGAGATAAACTAATGTCTGCTTTAGAATGAGCAACTTCAATGCCAAGAAAATGCCGAAGCTTGTCAAGATCCTTGGTGAGAAATCTAGAACAAAGGTGATGAATCAACACCTAAATCTCATCATTGTCACTCCCTGTAATGACAATATCATCCACATAGACTACGAGAATTACAATACCACTGGTGGTCCTTTTAAAGAGGACGAAGTGATCAGCTTGACTTCGTGTCATACCATGAGATACGACAGTACTACTAAATTAATCGAACCAAGCTCGGGAAGATTGTTTGAGGTCATAGATAGATTTGCGAAGACGACACACAGACTCCCCTTGGACTTAAAACCGGGTGGTTGAGCCATGTAGGCTGTCTCATAGAGATCTCAATGTAGAAAAGCATTCTTGACATCAAGCTTATGGAGAGGCCAATCAAGGGTGGCTGCAAGAGATATAACAATGTGAACTGAATTGAGCTTGGCAACCGGAGAAAAAGTCTCAGTGTAGTTAAGCACATAGGTTTGGGTGAAATCTTTGGCCACAAGACGAGTTTTTAGACAATTAAGAGTACCATCAGGATTGTATTTGACAGCAAATACCCAACGACAACCAACAATATGTGCTCTAGAAGTCTTCGAAACAAGATCCCAATTATAATTCAGTGACAAAGCACGCATCTCTTCTTCCATAGCAGTACGCCGTCTAGGATGAGAAATAGCCTCCTGATAAGACTTAAGAGCAGTAACAGAGGACAGAGACACAGAGAAAACGCGAAAAGATGGAGACAAGTGATCATAGGACACAAATTGAGAGATAGGGTGAGAAGTGCATGAATGAATACCTTTACGATAAGCAATAGGAATAACGAGAGTTGGATCTGGAGATTTTGAAGGAGATGATGTGGGCACAGAAGATGTATCTGGAGTGGCAATAGGAGGACGTCGAACATATACCTTTGTTATGGGTGGTCGAGTAGCAGCCTCAGGAAGACCATGGGCAGCCGATAACGGAGCAATCTCAAGAAGACAAGGTGCTGCCAACAAGGGTGGTGTCAAATGAGCACCCTCGAGAGAATAATATGGGATATTTTCAAAAAAGGTCACGTCAACACTTACAAAGTGCTTTCGTAATAGGGGAATATAACACTTGTATCCTTTTTGTGTTAGAGAATAGCCCAAAAATACATTTGTAAGAACGGGGATCAAGTTTATCACGACTTGGAGAGAGATTATGAACAAATGACACACAACCAAAAAGTTTTGGGAAGAGAATATAAAGGTTCTTCTCATGAAACATTACCTGATAAGGAATTTTGTCATTCAAAACCCGAGAAGGAGTGCGATTTATTAGATAATTCACAGTAAGAACAGTATATCCCAAAAATGTTTTGGAATGTTCATGTGAAGCATAAGGGCACGAGTTACAGGAAAAATGGCCCATTCTTCCGTTCTGAAACCCCATTTTATTGAGGGGTAGTGACACAAGCAATGTAATGAATAATACTACGAGTTTCAGTAAATTGTCTAAATGGACGAGAGAAATATTCTTGGGCATTGTCAGTCCGTAAAATACATAAATTAGCATTAAATTGGTTGACAATCTAAGCATGAAAGACTAAAAATAGAAAATAATTTAGACCTATCTTTGAGAAGATATACCCAAGTTAAACGAGAAAAGTCATCAATAAATATGACAAAATAGCGAGCACCACACAAACTCGTAGTACGTGAAGGTCCACAAATATCAAAATGAACTAAAGTAAAAGGTTCGACACATGGTGACTCAATTCGTAAAGGAAAAGACACTATGCGATGTTTACTAAGTTCACGTGTATCACAATTAAAAGGAGAAAAACTAGGTAAACCAGGAACTAGTTTGCGAAGGTTGGCCGAGGATGGGTGTCCAAGGCGACAGTGCCATTGATAACAAGTAATAGTAGAATGTAAAGCAGAATGGTTGGATGACTGCTTCTGCTGATCTTGAAGGTAATACATACTATTCTTCTCGTACTTCCCACCAATCATACTCCTCGTCTTGAGATCCTAAAACTCACAATGTGACGGAAGAAAAAGGATAGAACACTAGTAAGTATGAGACAGTTTATGAATAGAAAGAAGATTAAACAAAAATTGTGGCAAATATAAGACAGAAGGAAAAACAAGACCAGATGAACGATATGTACCAATGTCTTAAACAAGAATTTTAGTCTCATTAGCAATAGTAACATAAGACTTAACAGAAGGGGTAATAACGTCAGTCAAAAGAGATAAATCATCTGTCATATGATCATATGCTCCAGAATCAAGAATCCAAGGAGCGCTATGAGAGAACATAAGTTGCAATGGAAGAAGAAGATGCATTGGCCCTTTGAATCAAAGAATCATACTCAGTCTTGGTTATAGTAATATAAGTGGGAGCGAGAGCAGATCGCTCCCCCTCAAGTGTAGCCTGATTAGCCCAAGTTGGCTTGTCACAATGAGTACACTTCTTGGTGCCACGGCCACCAAGCACCCCACGTCCTCCTCGATGACCACCCTGCTCAGAAGAACTACCATGACTGTGAGAGGGATTGCGATGACCAAAATTCCAGAAGATAAAGCATGAGAGTTTGTAGGGGAAGCTAGGGCAGATAGAGCCGGATGCTCTAAACCAAAAGAATGAGGGACAACCCTTCGAACACGAGCAAAGGCCTCACCAATAGTAGAGACTTCCTTGCCAGAAAGAATTTGTAGACTAATAGGAGCAAAGTCGAAATTTAATCGAGTCAGAAATTTGCAAGTTCTGAATTCTTCTCTGTACTTTTGTTGAACCTTTAAATCTGTAGATAGAGATTGGTAAACATTCAACTCAACCCACATACCTTTTAAGGTGGAGAAGTACTTATCAACAGATCTATCTCCTTGTTGAAGGGAGAAAACATTTTGATAAATCTGAAAAACTCGAGAGATATTCTGATCTGATGAATATAACTCGCGTAGAGTGTCCCAAGCAGCTTTAGACGTCTCTTGGCAAGCAACATTATTATAAATATCAGGTTCAAGACTATTCCACAGTAAAGTCATTATATGAGCATCATTTTGGGCCCAATCGGGATCACTGGATGGATCATCGGTAATATAAGAAGTTTCACTGCTTGCTTTTAAAGAGATAGACATGATACGTAACCATGACATGTAGTTGGACCCATTTAATTTAACTGTGGTAAGAGAACGACGATAATCCCTAACCATATCCTTAGTGCATGATGTACTGGTGGTTTTGTTTTTATCATTATCACCCATAATGAAAAAAAACAGAAGTTGATGCTGACACAGAGGTGTGATTCTGAGAACTGATACCAACGAGGGTTGTCGGACGCTGACGAGGGTTGCCGGATGCGGTAAAGATAACTGGACGACCGAAGGAGTCACGACTTAGCAGTGGCAGGGGCGGACTTGTGAAGGGGATGAGGTGTCATTTGACACCTCCATTTTGACCAAAAAAAAATTTAGGGATTTTTACCTCATCGGTCCCCCTCTGTATCTCTCTCGCACGAGTCCGCCCATCCCCCACTCTCTCGTAGGCGCACCAAACCTCCACCTCTCTCTCTCTCTCTCTCTCTTAAACCGTGTAAATTCTCGACGTGTTGGTGCCAGTAATGGTTCTTGGAAGGGCATTGCGGATTTTCAAGGATAGATCGTATGGGTCCTTCCATGTTTAGTGATGGTCTGAGTTTGATGAGGATAAGTTTAATGTCACTTAATGATTTAGGGAATTGGATGTGAGCGGTAGTTGAAATCATTGATCTAGAGGATGGATACCCGTTTGGTTTGTTTGTGTTTTGGTAGTATAGGTTTGGCCCTTTTAGTTTGACAGGCGAAGATTTTGTTCAAGGACGTTCAGGGATTGGCACGTTGGTGTGCATGAGAATCCCTTAGGAGATTGTTTGAGGAAGAAGTGTAGTTGAACCTTGAGTCTGTGGTCGTGGTTGTAATTTGGAGTAGTAATTATCCCTTGGTTTTAGCCTATTGTTGTGAGATTATGCTTCGTGGTGAAGTTGGCTCGTTTCATTCTTATCCTTGACTACGTCGGTCATAGAATGTCGTTGGTCGCATGCCTATCCTTATTGTATCCATAAGACGTTTGGATTGATGAGTGGAAATCATCCTTCAGTTGCTCCCCGTCTCTTCCATTCCTATAAATTTGCGTAAGTGAAAGGTTGCTCCTATCTATCTTTGATCGGGAGATGATGATGGCATGCGTTTGCATCTTATCCAAATCGGTGTTTAGAAACCTGATTCTTTGGTGATATTTGAGTTGACTACTCATTATCTTTGTTTGTCACATTCTTGACCGTTCGTGCTGCATTGGCGTTGGTTGGAAACAATGGGAGAAGCCCATTGCTTTGAGAGATTCCTGACTTATCCCTACCTAGATTTCGATGTCATCCCTATTCTTCGTCGTATCCTTCGGGATGATTTGTGGGAGTACTGAAACTTGTGGCATATAGTTGGACTATGGGGTGCTCTCCATCTGGTGTGGTGTGATCTACCTGCTCTTTTGTGTTCTTGTCGTTCCCTTTCCGTGGGAGAAGATGGTGGGATCCTATGGATTTTCCTCATCTTCCACTTGTGTTCTTGTCCTGCTTATGCGCATTGATTTCTCGTGGACGTCATTTTCTCGCAATATCATTCTGCGAACCCAAATTGTTGTCATCTCTCTCTTGTCGTCTTATCCCTTAGATGATTGAGCACCTCTAATTTGAGAGAGTGTCTCTTATTGGCATTTGCCTTTGAGAGTGTGTGATGTTGTGGGCCATAGGATAGTGAGTGATAGTGTGGTGGCTTGGTCAGTGAGGTGACATTGTATTCGTATTGTGCAGCTGCGTTGAGAGTTTGGGGTAGAGAGTGTCTCTCTTTTGGGTCGACTGCACCGACTTAGCTATATAGTGTTGTTTGGCATGACCGGGTGTGTGCGTAGTCCATGTCATGTGTTGTAGGAATGACTAGGAAGGATTGGTTTGAGAAGGTGACTGACCATCACATCTCAAAACAAACTTTCAGAGGTCATTCTAGTACCGCACTAGGTTTGTGTGCGGGGTTAGTTGTGTGTGAGCTCTGGTTGATCTTCGGTTCAGTGAATTGCGGTTGTCTAGCACAAGCATAGTGGTGAGGTTGGTGTGATCACCTTTGTAGTTATATAGGCATAACCCTATGATTTGTGTGGTGATTTAGACTTATAATGTGAAGCCTTTGGGTTAGTGTGATGTATGGAAATCAGTCGGAAGCCCATTTTGGACAAGTCTTAGGGTTGTTTCCCTTGGTCAAAGTTCTAATCTGACCATTTATCTCAAATTCTCTCCTACCTTAGAATTCTACCTTTCGTATGTTTCCCGAGCGTCAATCATACTGAATCAAAATGTATCCGTCGATTCCATTTTCACATTCTGGGATATGTCCAGTGGAAAATTTGTTTTGGAATCTAGGCAATTGCTTGTGCATCTATTTGCGAGTAGGCAGAGTCATATGAGATTATGGCAGAGATGTGAGGGTTGGCGTGGTTGGTTGAATCAACTAGTTGACCACATTGGTGACAATCTTGTAGTCCGTTCCATTGATCCATCTCTTTGATAGCAATTCGTTCTAAAACACGTATCGACTCTAAGCTCGGTGCTATGACTCCCTTATTCTTATCATTTTGGCATGGGTCACAAATTTTCAATGATTATGTTTTGGGGTGCTGGAGAAGAGTTCTCCGTGTGGCGTTCTTGTAGAGAGGTCTCTGACCCCTCCCCTTCCTTGTTAAATACTTGTGCCCTGCGAATGATCAAATATTGTGGAGCGTAGCGAAAGCATGGTGCCTTCCTTCTGTCGGCGAATTCTTGTCCCATAGTATGACGTCCCCGGTGGTTTCGGATGCCATCTTACCATATCCTGTGTAGTGGAGATCCCTCGTATGAATTGCGAGTCGAGGTAGAGTTGAGTTGGTCGCTCCTCTTCTCTTGTTTACATTGAGATTGTAGAAATTCTTTCAAGTTCCGGCATGTTGTGATGGTAAGGAAGGTCTGGGAGAGTCTTGATATGCCTTCTTCTGGTATCCGTCTTACGGACTCATATTTGGCTTGATGACCTCCTTCGGAATCGTCAATTCTTGACTTGATTCTGCTGACATCTCGAGTATTAAGGACCTTGTATTTGCCATTGGTCCTTGTTCTTGTAAATTCGAGGAACAACCTATGTGCATCTTGGATTCGAGAGAAATACCCACAACTATTCGATTCGTAGAAGATTCTTCTTCTTCATGTTGTATCTTTGATTCTTGGTTATGTAAATTTCGAGAACGAAATTTCTATAAGGAGAATAGATTGTAACGGTCAAGAATTTTATAAATCGATTCTAGAAATCTTAATTTCATTTCATGGATTTTGGTTGATTTATAATCCCAAAATCTCCTTTTGGTTGATGAAATGGTGAAGCCTTGGAAGTCGTAGAGGATTCAATTCTGAATCCAACGCAATTTGAATCGTATAAATCGGAGTTTAGACGAATAAGTTATGTCCAAAACACTCTCATCAACTTTTGAGGTATAGGTCAGTGTGCCCAGATATCGGTATCATAGGCATTTGGGATACCGGTATCTGGTGAGGTTCATTCTTGGAGCTAGACCAGAGAGCCCAAATATTGGTATTATGGCTTTTATGATACCAGTATCACGCCAGAAACTGATATCATAGCCTCTTGGGATACCGGTATCTGAGACTTGCGGTTTCCCCAGAACGCTATGATATTGGTATCAGAGACATCATGATACCGGTATCAGGATTATCGGGCAAAATTTCTGGCAAGTTTAATGAGGGACATTTTGGTCTTTTCTGGGGTATTATACACACCCAAATAAGGGGGGAAACCCTATTTTTTGTCCAGAACTAATCTTCTCTCTCTCTCTTCCGTCTCCTACTCTATATCTCTATATTCTCTCTTCCTTCTCTCTAAAACCTTGGTGGATTGGCTAGGAATCGAAGAAAATCTTAAACATCAACGTCGAAGAGGCCTTCAAGCTCTTTCCGGTGACGTGCTTGGATCGTGGCATTGTTAAAGACCCCTCACCTAGGGTTGTAAGTCAAATCTCCATTGAGGTAGAGTTTTCTAACCTTTAGAGCATATATGTACATGTGTGTCTCTCTTACTCTCCTTGATTTTGTAAAAATAGTGTCGATGCAAGTATGTTTATTCTTCGAATTTTGTTTGGGTCTCAAATCAAGTCTACGGATCGTAATGTTTCTTGTAAAGACTCTCCTTGACGTCAATTTGGTATTCCCATGGTTTGAATCGAAAACCCCTAAAATTTGGAAAACCTTAATTTCAGCTTGTTTTGGAATTTTGGGGAAATTAGAAATTTAGATTGGGATTATCAAATTGACACCTCAAATTGCAAATTGACACTTTGGAAACTCTTGAAAATTTTGGAATTTGGCCGTTGAGCCTAACTTGAAAATTTTGGGAAACATGGATTTTGGAATCGAGCAATTTGTTTATGTTGGATATCGATCCTCGAATTGGCTATCTATATATGGGATTTTGATCCCCCAAAATTATAATCCCTGAGTGTTCTACACTCACGACATTGCACAATGGGGACTTGACTGGGCCCTCTCGACGAGTCGGGTAATACGATGAATTATACGGTTGGTTTAGCTGACTGGTTACTGGCGCGGAATTAGCCAAAACTCTATGATTAATGAAAATGTGGTGAACCTTATTTTGATAAGGATATTTGAAAAATAAATTGAAAACCTTAGGATTTATGGAACATTGAAAATTCTTATTTTGATGAGGCATTGGAAAAGATTTGGAAATACTTGGCTCTTGGAATTGGAAGAAATGGAAACGATTTGGAAAACCCTTATTTTGATAAGGTGATTGAATGTATCTTAGACACTTGATTTTTGGAACTTAAGGAAGTGGAAAACAACTCTTGAACTTGATAACTCACTTAAAACCTTTCAAGTCCTCATGTGTGCATCACATCTCTATTTCTGTACACCGGCACGCACCCACGACCATCATATATATCTTATGTTTAGATTTTCTCTACTAGGCATTCGTTTAACCCTCTATTTTTAGAGAAGAAGCCTATGGCCTAGCTTGGAGTGGATTTCCAAGACTCGTTTGAAGACCTTTGAAGGCATGAACATTGTATTTCATTTCTTATCTTTATTTCCGCACTTTAATTTAAAAGCCTCAAACAAGACTGTCGATAACAGAATAATGAAGAGATTGCAAGCATCCAAAGAAAGGTGGGCCAAAGAGTTACACAGCGTACTCTGGGCCTACCGAACAACCTCAAGGCACTCGACCGGACAGATCCTGTTTTCACTAGCCTTCGTCATGGAGGTTGTCATCCCTCTCGAGGCCAGACTTCAACGATCAGAACTCAAGCCTTCAATGAAGCAACCAACAGTGCGACAATCGAGAAAGACCTGAATTTGGCCGAAGAAAAAAAAGACTCAGCGAGGATCCAAATAGTAGTCTACCAACAAGGGGTTGCAAAAAGTTTCGAGCGGTCGGTCTGGCCACGGATATTCAACAAAGACGACCTAAGAAGAGTTCTAACGAAAAGCTCGGTCCTAACTAGGAAGAAGCATACAGAATCACAAGTCAAGTTGGAACAGGAGCCTACCGACTAGAGGAAATAGATGGTACCGCTATACCAAGGCCATGAAGGTCGTGGTCATGGTTTTAGCCTGGAGGTGGTGATGCAGTAGTGGCGGAAATGGTGGTCACAGTGGTGTATGGTGATGGAGGTGGTGGTGGTGGTGGTCCAGCAATGATTATGGTTGAAAGTGGCGGTGGTGGTGATGTAATGGTTTAGGTTGTAGGTGGTTGTTATGTGGCAGTGAAAGTGGTGGTGGTTGGAAATGGTGGTGGTGGAGGTTGCAGTAATTGTTGAGTGGTGGTGGGAGTGATAGTAGTTTAGGATTACAACCAACAAAACTACGAGAGATGTTTTTCACATGATTCGGTGAAGAAATGAAAGAAGCATTTTTTACCATCGTCAAGAGCAATGCTCATTCTCGCCTTTTGTACGAGTAGCTATTTCAAACGAGTGGCACTCCATGTATTTTTGGCATACCAAACATGAGAATGGAAACATAAACATGCCCATTCCACTCTAGCTGCTTCTCTCATACCAAGCATGGCATAAATAAAAAAACTACTGAATTGTCCTCCAAAGAAAGATGATTAAAACCGTAATACATACAGATGCTAATGGCATCCTCGCTAATTGGAGATATCTGTCAAAAACTAAGTAACAATTGAATATCAAGGTTCAGGATGGACATACATTCTAATCATCAACATATCCAGAAAAATATCAACAAATCTCTCTAATTTTGTAGAAGTAAAATATCTGTTAAAGGCCACTTTGCTTATAAAAGAAGAGGGGAAAATAAAGTTGTTTAAGGTACCTCAGATTTAAATATGTAAAATGTTGGGAAAAGTTCAAAATCAGCAAAATGTATTGTTGTCATGGCATCAAAACCCTTTTCTGCCTAATTTTATAATCATTCCCAACAGAACCCCTTTCTGCCTGAAATTTACAACCATTCCCAACAAATAAATAGGAGGAATATTGATAAGATTTCTGATCGTGCATGCCTGACCACTGTATAGATCTGGTGTGTGGGTGTGGGTGGGGGGTGGGGGGGGAAGGTTCGCAAAACCCTGTAAACCAGATCATGCCTAGAAGTCCAACAGAGAAGTCTTTCCAAAAGCACGAGAATCGGCAGCTCTAGTTTGCACTAAGCAGGTCACTGGGATCACAGCTGAAATCTAAAATGAGGAAGACATCCCCCCGTGAATAAGTGGTGAATTATGCGGACTTCAAGTCTGAATTGAAAATCAAATAGCCAAGACCTGAACTCTCAGCCAGCAGAAGTACGTCCCACAATGTTTTTGCAAGATCATTACAGCAACAACCGACAATAAGAAAGGAATTCGATAATACATGCTCATAAAGTCTGAAGAGCACTAAGGTGATCCTCAAACAAGACTCAAGTGTAAAGCTTACAATGACTACTTGTATCTCCAGAATGGAAAGGAAAAGGAAAGTGCCAAACAGTAGAAAGGCACCAGTGAATACTAAAACCAGTATGAATAATAAGTATGTGAAACATCATGTAATAGTTGTGATCGATATTGAAGCTCAATAGAAAATAAAAGGATGGACAAACCAAACCTCAGCTGGAAGTAAAGATCGACAAGGTTCGTCGCCATATCTGTAACCATAGCATTCTAGAAAATTCCAGGAACCATCTCGGAATTTTGGCCTAGGTAGTTTCAATTGCAGGTAACAAGCTCCATCAGTCGTTTTTTTCTCATTGATAGAAATTTGGCAAGCCTCCTACAAAAATAGAAATGATACAGACGTCAAAAGCAAAAAGTAACTACGTTGCACAATCTTTCTGCATCTTGTTTGTAATGGTGCCATTTGGCTTCAGGATCGAAAAGAGTAATCCAGCACAGAGGTGTTTCCCATTGCTTGCTTTCAAATGGAGTCATTTCACTTTACAATAAGAATTTACATATAGACACTTGACAATTATGTGCCAGAGTATGAAGCACATCTGCGTATTGAGTACAGGTAGTGGTGTGATACGGGTCCGTCGATACGAAAAAATAAAAAACATTTTTTGCATCTTCAAGGAATGTGTTATATTGGATAACAACAAACCAGAAAAGAAAATTTGGTAAAACGGCTTAGTCAATTGAGTATTTAACAGACAAAGAACAGCATAATGCCATAAGGTGCAAAGTGCATTTCATATTACATTAAGAAACACCGAACAAAAACTAAATCTAAGAAGATGCTACCCATAATAGACAAAACTTGGCATTCTAACTTCCTCTTCATATCAGATAAAATAATATGTCATGTATGGGTACGGCTTAGGAATATGCTAGGTACCCCTGTGGTACACCAAAACTAAAGAACAAATTTAACGGACCTGTTGTGTACCATTCGGATGCAGAAGTACATATGAAGTACCAGTACTAAGTACATACCCAGTATATGGTTTTAGAAGAACGCACGATTGATAGTCCAATTATTAACCTGTCACGGAATATGGTAAGCTAGGGGTGGCAATCTAACACGTGCTAGGGAGCGAGAGGATATATAAACATTTACTGGGAGCATCTATACGAGCATGTTTGTGTGTGTATGTTATTATACATATATATATTGACAGCGCACTTCCTATGTGGGATTCCGCACAAAAATTCGGTGCTGACTTCTAGTCTCGGACATCGGATTTAATCCAGCGGCCAGAATAAGTTACTAAAACTGGCCGTTGATCCTGGCCGTTGGATTAAATCCAACGGCCGAGATTAGAAGTCTGCACAAAATTTCTGTGCGGGATCCCGTATATGGGAAGTAGACTGTATATATTGATGTAAATAAATATAGATAAAAATGACAATCAATGTAATAAATATAGATACTGTAACAATATAATTTTTTTTGCTAATCATAATAAACATGTCAATGCGTACTTCATGTCAATTATAAACTCTATTTTAGTAAATAAAGGTAAATTTTATGTTTATAATACATTTCTAGTGTCTTGTCCTTACTTCATATACTCTCTTGAATGGTATATTTTCTTTCATTACCTTTGAAATTTATATATTTCAGAGGTTATATCCTAGTTGAGAGTGGGCTCTTAACACGATGGGAGGGAGGTTCCTAGGAGAGTCTAACTTGGGAGCGCAGCAGTGAAGTTCTCAGATGGATTTGCCACCTTGATAAGAGGATCCTGCTACTAGACCCCTGCTCTCACACTCGCTCCTGCTTCACGCAACAAATATGAATCCTTTGAAGGTTTTAAAGTGGCCAAGAGGGTAATTAAAACTAACATGAATTAGCTCCTTTTGGCTTCGTATTATCACACCACGCGTCAAGTGGACGCTAGGGTCGGTCGCAATACAAATACCAAGATACCCTACTCACAAAAGTATGATATAATAAAACCACGCACACAATACTTATCGTAAACAAAATAAACACCACATTCAATCAAACGCTGTTATAATTTGCTGCTCACCTCACAACATGTGGAAAAAACCTTCTCACATATGCCGATGTTCTTGATCTGAAGCTGGAAACATAAATCCAATAAGAATAACAAAATACACAGAAAACAAGGCAAGAACAATAAGCTATAAAAAAGGAAATGTCTACAAGATTTAGTTACTAACTAAGCAATAAATTACATAAAGAAATAAAACCCAACAGGACATAAAAATGGGTGACAGCAAATGCTGGTCAATTTCCTCTTGCGAAACTAGAATTTAAAACAATTATGACAGAACCAATGGAAATTCCAAGTGTTTCACATTCATGCTATTACTAATCACAATAATCTGCTTCCATCTCAATGGAGAAAGCAAGAGATTTTTTCACATGTATCTGCCGAAAAAAACACAAACAAGCTACAACTATTGAAAGAAAGATGAATTAATTACTCAGTGACTTTGTGAAATATAGAAAACTATAAAAAAATAACTTGCAAAACATGAATTCTGTTGTATGGGGGCCTGTGTGCAACCACGTCAGCATAGGTTATTCGGTGTTATATATCATCTTTCTAAATATACATTTCCAGAAAATTTTAGTTTGCACTTTACATGAGCATATGTTCTAATAACTTTTTCATAAAAAGAAGAAAAAGAAAAGGGTGGTGATAGCTAAATTTGTTATGAGCAACGACAGATGAATATGGTGGGGAATGAATAGGGACAGTCTTCCAAGAGCTATTGCTGCTTGTCCTTTGAGTTGCCAATATTCGAGCATGCAAAACTGATGTAATCTCTCAACTTCCTAACTTTCAGAAAAGGATAAGCAACTGGTTAGCGTGTTTCCTCAGAAAATATAACCTAGTACATGAAGCATCACAATTTAACTATTGAGGTATCCCATGATATTGGGCACAAAGGTCGTACATTTTCTTCTCCAAGATATCTGATACGTAGTTGAACAGTAAGTCTACCATCACTCAACAATAAAAAAATATTGTAAGCAAGTGTTAGAAAATATATCTACATATCCAGAAACTACTACCTCAAGGTTTGGGACACACGTATAGGACTCCAACCTTTCTGATAAATGTTGAATTCTGTCCCAAGAATCCAAATAACCAAAACCGAGCGAGATGCGAGGACAAATACCATGATCTCTGTACTCTATGATATCAATAATTTGTAACCATTTCTACACGTTCAAGCACTGTCTCTAGCACAGAATAGGGAGATCATGTACCATTCCATGTTTAATTGATGATTAAAAAATAGGTGCACAAACAAAAATAGCTGCTCTTGCACGGAAAAATCAAGAAATAGTGCATCCATAACATGCCAATTCTTTGAGTTTTTAACATGAAACCAGTGATTGAAAAGGCGCGCCATGGCGCATGGCGCATGGCGGGCGATGGTCTGGTGCCATGAAAAATGCGCCATAGGCGCAGGACCAAATGGCGAGAAAATGGCGCAAATGGCGCGCCTTATGGCGCAAGGCACAAATGGCGCGCGCCTTTTGAATTCGTTTTAAAAATCGATCTCAGTCCTACATCTCTCTAATTCTATCGATCTAACCCTGCCCTCTCCCTCAATCGATCGCCCCTCAATCGATCGCAGCATAACCACTTCCTACCCTCCCTCAATCGCGATCGCAGAACCTCCTCCCGCTATCTCTCGAGTCGACTCTGTCTCTCTTCGGCGCAGCAAGTGACTTCTCTCTCTCTCTCGCACCCTTCTCTGCTCTCTCTCTCTCTCGCACCCTTTTCTGCTCTCTCCCTCTGTTTGGTGGTAGTGATGAAGAAGTTGAAACGGCGGATGTTGACGATGACATTTAATGGCTATACCATATGTGTGCCTCTTATATGTGGATTTTTGATTTCCCGTACTATTTTGTTATGTTTTTAAGTCTAGATTCTGTAAGACTAAGTTTTTAGGATGGTGTTGTTTCGTATCATTGTTGAACTTTTGAAATGGTGTGTTTGAAATATTGTGTTTGAAATGTTGATGTTAAAAGTTTTGTAAAATATGTTTAAATAAACTATGGGGAAAGAAAAAAAAAAGCGCCACGTATTCAAAAGGCGCGCGCCGCGCCGTGCGCCATGCGCCATGGCACTAAACCCCCCCTTGCGCCATGGTGCGCCTTTCGCCATTAAAAACACTGCATGAAACTACCTACAAGCTGAAAGAAATCCAGAATACCCAGTACCTTCTTATTTTGCATCTTCAAGCACTTTAAACACAATAAGCTCAGCAGCCGCTTTAGCTCGCTTACATGGGAAGGATGGTAAATAGGTATTGGTAATTCTATAAATCCGAAATGACCTGAAAGGTAACAATAACAGAACTTCAGCAGTATTTCAAGCATACCACAAGCTGAGAGCACGTGAATACATTTCCTGATTTTGAACATGTCAGCGTAATCAGAAGTAACAAACAACAACATGCAGACTTACATACCTTCACATTTTCCAGGTTCTCCAGCACCACAAGATTCACACTTTCCAGATTCAAGCGGCAAACCAAGGAATGGATTTGTAAGCTGACTAGCATGGCTTATAGGGAAGTCACTATTGGATGATGTACACTGAACAACAAATTGAAGGAAACATACCAAAAGATTCAGCCAGAGACTCGGAACTCTGTATAGGTGGTGCAAATCTAAGTTATTAAAAACTTTTCCCCAGTCCAAAGTAATTTATTTTCTCATACAATCTAGGTAACAGTTATTACCATTGCTCTAAAAATCGGCCTAGGTGGTGCCTAGGGTTCTAAGCGGTTGCGGGGCCTAGGCGGGTCTAGGCGAGGCCTAGACTCCCGGATTATATATTTGATTTTATAAAAAACATTATCAGGCATTATTCATTTTTGCATTAAATAAATATTAATTCTCTTAATGAATAAAAATAAATAAATAAACGCCTAGGCCCCTATGCGCTAGGCCCCCTCGCCTAGCGCCTTTTAGGAAACTGGTTACTACGAGATTATGGCAATAGAACTGCTAACTTGTAGGACAATTTTTTTCCCAATAAAAATTTACATCAATCAAAGGACCTGAAAGTAAGACAAACAACTAACAGATTCAAGTCTTCTGGCAACTTAGTGGTTAGAGAGCAGGTAAGGAGTTGTTTTTTCAAACAAAGAAACGGAAAACTATTATATCCCATGGCTTAATCAACCAACTCCGCTAACACTTGGGGGTGTAAAATTTGATTATGCAATCTGAACAAAAGATGCCAGAGAGTGTATGCTTACAATTTCCTGGCAAGTTGCCAAAGCAAATTTTATTCCCGTTATGGTACCATCCCAAACTGTTGATGAGGGGCTTTCTTCCATCTCTTTTAGAGCATGCCTTGAATGTACACAAACTCAAACCCCTGCCAAATGTGAGAGAAACAAAGCTACATGAGCTTCCGGGGAATAGAACCAAAATTCGTTCAAGCTGATTCACTTCGGATGAATTCCATTTTTATATTTTTTAAAAAAAATATCCACAGAGATAAATATTTCACTGAGTTCGAAAGCACAAATATATTTCAGAAACAGAAGAAAGGTATATTTAAAACAAAAATCTGTATGGTACAGGGTTGGTGTTACATAAACGAAAAATTCCATGCTACTTTATACGGTCCCACCATATAAAATTTAAAAATCAGTTCACTTGAAGTCCTTGAATTTCAAAGACTTCGGGATTAGAAATCCACAAAAATACTTCGGCAAAAAAAATAAATATTATAACTAGTAAAATGATTAAATCTGAGGTCAATCCGCAAAAAATTGACCGAGCATAAAACAAATAAACGAAGAAAACTAGTTAAACTAAGAGGAATGGGATTACGGCTTAAGACCTCCCACGAAATGTTTGGCAGCACGTGTCACGGGTATAATTCGGTTCTTTAGGCCAACTTACACTTCCCGGTGACATCACAGCCAAAACTAAAACCCTAATATCAAGGGGAGAAAAGAAGCGATGAGAATCATAAATCACTCAAAACCCCATTTTTTGTTTCTCACCAAAGTGGTGAAATTTGGTGAGAAAATAAAATTCTTCCCTTTCTCGTCATTAAGAGAAATCAGTCCGCTTTCTTTTCTCACATGAATAGCGAAAGGGGCTGTAAAGCAGCGGAATGCGACCTTAAAACCCTTACCTGAGCAGAGAGCGTGTAGGAAGTGTGAGAAAAAAGAGGACTCTCTCTTCAGGTCAGGCATTTGGTCGAGAGAGAGAGAGAGAGACTGCGTAAATGGGTTCGGGTCTTTGTGCCTCTGGATTTATAAATTTTTTTATTATACATTGTAGATTGTGAATTATCAAAAATCATGATCACAATTTGTGAAAACGTTTAATAAAAGGGCAGAGAATATAGAGTTGTGAAGTGATTGATTGTATAATTAAATTATTGTATTATGAATAATTATTGGACTATATTATTTTTACTATTGTGAATGTTATATTGTTGCAAATATTTATATAAATGTATAATAGAATTAAATAGTTAGGGCCCGTTTGGTAACGTTTATGTTTATTGTTTTTTGTTTATGTTTTCATTTATTTTTAAAAACAGTAATAAAAACATGTTTGATAATTTATTTTTGTTTTTTGTTTTTTATAAACGATTTTAAAATTTCAAGAAATTATAAAAACAA
>NMUG010000061.1:0-29760 GCA_002855965.1 Monotropa hypopitys
TTATTTAAGAGATTGAATAAATATTAAATAAAAGGGATTTTGAAATGGAAAAGAGAAAAAGAAATGGAAATGATTTTGTGTAAGTTAAGATGGGATTTTAAAATATCCAGAGCTTTGAAAAGAGAATTTGAAAAGAGTAAAAAAAGGTTTGGAAATGAAATGTTTTAGAAGAGAAAACATAATAAAAAATCAGTGTGAGTATTTTGGAAAATAGTAATCTATAGTTATTTTGGCAACTTTACTTTATGTTTTTTTTATAAGTATTCACCAGCTTTCCCTAGTTGACCCTCTCCTTTCCCCTTATCAGGTGTTGCAGAGTTGAGTTTGGGTAGAGTCGACCAGTCCAGTAGCAGTTGTGCAGGAGTAGTGTTTGTGAGATGGTTTTCAGTGGTCCTGTTTCAGGCACTCTTTGTTATCTGGAAGTTAGTTTCCATTTGTTTCAGTTAGTAGTTTTCAGTTGTTCAGTAGTTTTGTTTTAGTTCAGTTCAGTTTAGTTGTTCGTTTTCTGCTGCTTTTAGTTTGTCAGTAGTTGTTTCCAGTTTTTCTAGCTTGTTGTGAGTTAGTTTTATTTCAGATGCATTGTTAATGGCGATTAGTGATGATTAATAAGTTTAGGAGTTTGCTTTTTGCCACGCGTCCGTCCTTGTATGGCTGGTTCTGCAGTCGTCGGGGATGGGGCGTGACACCGCACATACCGATTTTGTTTGATGTTTTGGTTTGACCATTGCTGTGAGGATAGTGGGGTGTTGAATAATAGAACTTAATCTGGTGTTTGGCACAAAAGTTTGTGGAAAGAACCCCACAATCTGAGTGTCATTATCGGATATGAAAGCATTCGATATACTAAATTGTTAGACGATATTGTGCCAGTCAAACATCTTTACACCTTTCTACTCAATCGTTACGAGTGACAGTCTTCCACATTCTGTGAAGCAGTCGGTTGTTGCAATAAGGAATTTGAATCCTCCCATAGCGTTTGGTAGCTTTCCAATTGTATCGAGACCCCACTGAGCAAACGACCATGTGCTAGTAAGTTGGATTAGCTGTTCGGTCAGCTGATGAATTATTGGGGAGAACTGCTGACAGTTGTCGCATTTCTTAACAAATTGCTTTGTTTCTTATGTCATCTTCGGCCACCAGGAACCTTGACTTATTGCTCGGTGTACCAAAGATATTCCCCATGTATCAAAAAAGAATTAGAAACTAATTCCTCCTTAAGCTCAGATTTACTTTAAACAAAACACTAAAGTATAATCAAAACTTATAGAATTTACCTTTGTATTGATCTTCTTTGCAAATAACTTGGTAGAATCCAAGAATTTCAAGCCACCTCTTCCAATTTCCTTCTTAGATCCCTCTCTCCCTCTCTCAATCTCTATAGCCTCCAAGTATGAAAGTATAATTGTGATTAGGGCATTCCATTAGCCCTAATCAGATTTTAAGTCATAAAAACCTCCTTGCCCTTCCACTATATTTTATATTACCCTTGTGAGTCCTTTTTAATAACCTTGTATATACTTAATAATTGCATAGATGCATAATATACTTTAAATATGACTTAAACTAAAAGTTTAAATCCTTTAAATACAATGAGTATTAATATTATACCTCCAAAATTAATCCACTTCTATTATCTTTTTAATTAATTAATTTTAATAAGAATGATACGGGTGTGACGATACTCATCACCCATTAGGGCCAAATTGGCTTAATTGCCATTCACAACGCCCATTCGGGCAATCATCGACATATAATTGCCACACTCTTCGCCCATTTGGGCTATTTTGGCTTAATCGCCATACTCGTTGCCCATAGGGCTACATTGCGGCATAATTGCCATAATTGTATATACTTTCTTATTCAGTTCGTCTTTTTAATCCTCTATGATCATAATTTGTCTTTCTCGTTCATGTCTTAGCTTGCATGAAGAAATATGCTCATCCAATCATCATAATCAAATGAGAATGACTGAATATTAAACAATAAATATTTAATTAAAGCATATGAAATAATGGGAACAACTCACATTAAGTCTTTAGATGGTTTCTTTATTCATTCGGCACCTCGAACATGCCCTTTTTATCGCATGAAAATCAAAGTATATTAATATCCGAAGCAATATCTTAAATGTAAAGGAAATTGCATAAATATAATTCCGTGCATACTCATAAATCCCCATCTTTTATTTATTTACATTTATTTCATCTTTTCCTATTTATTTATATTTTATTTTATTTTAATTTTATTTTATTTTAATTTTACTTATTTCTCATCTGCCCAAGTTTTCCACCAACACGCTCATATGTGCTCTGTCACATATCGATATATGACTCCACTGTTCAACTATAATTTCTTACATTTCGATTGTTAATGCTAACATGACCCGTGCATCCTAACTTCAACTTTCTTCCAACATGACCCGTGCAATTATTAATGCCAATAAATCGATTTGAAGTCTAATTTCATAAATACGACCTCAATTTAACCATCCAATGGCATCTAGGGCAAAACCCCCAAATCATGAGTTTTCAATACATTTAGTGCTTTTCAAAATTGGAGATGGAGATGTGAAATAGAGATCAAGTGAATACATAATACTCAACAATATTCAAGATAGGCTAAGAAATTTTAAGTTAATCGAATCCATGAACCCTTATATATACAAACCCATTTGAATGCTTAAAATGTAGAGAGGGAAGGAGAAATACAAGCACATAAATGCTTAGAGTTTGAAAATCTCTACCTTAGGTTGAAGGAAGACCGAACCCTAGATGAGAGTCTTGAACAATTGCCCGAGATAAGCTCGTAGATGTGTAGATCTTGAAGCATAGATTGACGTTTGAGAAGATCACTTGGCTTGAATCTCTTTGGTTTGCAAGAGATTGAGGAGAGAAGGTGGGGAAATGGAGAGAGAGAGAGAGAGAGAGAGAGAGAGACGAAATGAGGCTGTAGTGTGAGAGAGGAGATGTAAAAATATGTTAGGTTTGAGTTAAAAAGGTATATATATATATATATATATATATGTTCTAAAGGTTTTTCCTGAATTACCCCGAAATGAACGCATATCGATATGTGTCACCTCACATATGACACATATCGATATGTGTAGCCTTTGGAAAGACTGAACAAACGAACAAAAAGCTCACATATCGATATGTGCAAAGACACATATCGATATATATGGCATTTGAAAAGGGCGACCAGACGACCAGAAGACTTATATATAGATATGTGCAAGGACACATATCGATATATGGCTAATCAATATACTCCACATTTCGATATGTATAACCCAGATAACCTATCGAATGGTGAAACACATATCGATATGTGATCAATTGGCATGACCTACATATTGATATGTGGTAGAATGGGCACAACCAGAAGCCTTCCATGTCGATATGCATATGCACCATGATGCATATCGATATGCAAGCACTCGATCATATATCGATATGCAGCGATGGAATGGATATGGAATCAAATGCTAGCCTACCGAAACACCTTCGAACACCCTCAAACCTTCTCATACTTACCATGAACGTTCCCGAATCTTGCAAGGCCACAAATTCAGATCCCGGGATGGCCCGAACATCGACCAGATTCCAACTAAATCATTGAATAAATAGAAAATCCATCTAAATACCTGAGAAAAATGAGAAATACCGGAATATGAAAATCCGGGTTGTTACATAGGGTCACATAAGAAAAAATTCTTACAGATGGATTAAAGGAAGCCAGGAAGGTGGTTCCAAGAAGAATGGAGCTTCAAATACAGTTTACCGCAGCAACATATCTTGCTTTATCATTTGATATTCATCATACTTTTATTCCTTGAAACTTTACATGTGTTGCAGGTCCACCCAGACTCCAATGCACATCTGATTGGACCGGACACCTTTCCCCTGCTTTGCATATTTTTACGTCTTGGACACAGTATAGACAGTGTTGTGAAATTGGGATAGATATAGCATATCGTTTTTCTTATCTTGCGTGGCATGCAAGGATACATATCAATATGTCAGGATTTGCTACCAGAAGTAAGCATATGTTGGGAAAATAGGTTACATGATCTAAAATATGAAATCTATGTCATAAATAAGCTTCGAGGAAGCAAAATTTTAAGTTTTCAACCATGTAACATGTTCCAACAGAATGTATTAAGGCACTTACAATCCATATTTTCACCATACAGGATACAGTCCTTCCTTGTCTGATGTATAAGCATTAGAGCATTGCACGTGCCTTCGGCACTTTGACCCGTGCCTTCGGCACTTCAAAAGAACACGTGCACAAAAATTAAGATTGTGTTCCTTCTGTGATTTAAATAATACATTTCTTATTTGATCAATTGTTTTGTAATATATAATATATGATACATATATAGTATATAAATAAATATATAAATATAGAGAGAGCATGGAGAGAAAATGAAATTGGAAGGGAGAGAGAGGCGTGCTCATCCAGCCGTCCAATCCACAAATGGATCCAAGGGTGGAAAATATTTCCAAAAAATGTGTGGCACTCATAGATTCCTGTGTTTTGTATAATAGATTTACAACCTATATATTGACATGAAAACTTAAAATTGATAAAGAAACCAAAATATCAGGTGTCACTTGAAGATCAAGTCTGGTCTTCATCCATCAATTGCAGCCATTAATTATCATATACCCAGTCATCCTAAACAAGTTTCTCATTTCTAATGGGACTTTATGATGTTCCATACATGGTCTTAACATACCATTTGGTTTTCAACCTTTTAATTTACACTTTTTATGTTTTCACATCATTTTCCATTACGGAAAATATTCTTTTTTTGAAGTAGCTAAAAATCAATTACTTAAGATAAATAACAGTAAAGGAGTAGATGTTTGTGAAGAATAACGAAAACGAATGAAATTTAATTTTCATCCTGTTAATAATAAACTACCAAACAATATGTTTGACAAAAAAAGTTCAATTTTTTTGAGAACCTTAAAGGGCTCTTTCTATATCCATTGATTTTATGTATCGTATATTTAATTGTATCATGCATTGCACATTGCATCTTGTATCTCGTGTTTATCATAATATATATCAAAAATAGGACGATGTTAGTGATACATGTCGGGTTTACGTCTCAACTGACTGAATCATAACGTATTTTAAAATCAGAGGATTTGACAACACTGAGTACAACAATGTTTAAGTATAACCTCGACCATTAGTTGTTTATTGATAATATATCTTTTTTGTAATCCCCTGAATATTTTTGTTATTCATTTGCTGGATGTAGGCAGAAAAGAGGGCTAGGATCCACAATTTACGGCTGGAGGAGGGTGCAAAAAAAGCTGCAGTGGAGCTTGAGAAATGTGATAAATCCCCTTTATTTAAGTCATTACCAGCTGGACAGTCAATATAGTTAGTTTATGATTCAGTCCATTTTTCCTAAAAAATGATGAACTTCCTTGCAGATGATCCAAATAATGACCCAAATATTTCTGGAGATCCATACAAGACACTCTTCGTCGCCAGACTTGTGAGTAACATTGTCTTAATATTTGATTGGAGTTTCAAGTTTTCCTAAGATATAAGCCAGTAACTTTTTTTTTACTTTTCCTGCTATCAGAATTATGAGACTTCGGAAAGCAAAATCAAAAGGGAGTTTGAGGCATATGGTCCCATCAAGCGGGTAGGTATTAAAGAGCACCCATGTAGTGGTGCTCCGGTTATTACCTTTTGATTCGGTAAGAGGTTCATTTTTTAATACATTACGTTTTACCTTTTTTTTTAAAACAATTTAACTTTGGAATTTTCTCTTATCATTCAAATTCCTTGGATTTTATTTGAAACCAAATCAAAGCAAACAAAGTCTTAAGTCTCAATCAATTGAGTTGACTACATGAATCCGTCTTTTTATAGAGTTCTGTCAAGAGCATTGTGTTCCATGATATTCAAAAAACCTACGTCTCTTCTAAAGCCATTTTTGGCCTTTCCCTCTCCTTAGTGCTACTTGTGTCAAATGCAAAAAGAGAGGAGATATAAAACAAAAATATTATTGGAGAGAAATTACATTATGTATATTTACCCTAAGCAAGGAGAGCCTAAGAGAACCCTAATGATCCTAATTACAACAAAAGACCAAAATACTCTTAAACCTAAACATATTCACATTCCCTCTCAAACTCAAGAGGCGTCAACAAGAAGCAATCAAGAGTTTGTCAAGAAGAAAACGAAAATGAGCAATAATGCGAGTCTTGGTAAAGAAGTTCATCACCTGAAGAGAAAATGTGACAAACGGTAAATCAATAGTGCGAGACTGAAGATATTGGCCAATAAAATGGCAATCAATCTCGATATGCTTGGTGCGCTCATGAAACACAGAGTTGTGGGCAATCGTAATCACATTCTTGTTGTCGCAATAAAGAGGTGTGAGAGATGAAAGGGAGGCACCCATATCGGATAACAACCAACGGAGTTAAACAAGTTTGGGTGTAGCATGAGCCATAGCACGATATTCAGTTTCAGCAGTAGAATGAGCAATGACTGACTGTTTCTTGTTTTGCCAGGAGATCAGAGAATCTCTGAGAAAAACACAAATGCGAGAGGTTGACTTTCGATCGGAGATGTCACCAGATCAATCATCGTCGACATAAGTACAGAGAGCCAATTCCAAAGTAGAAGAAGTAAACATTGGAACATAGTGCCATACATATAGTGCAATATCCGAAGCAAAACATCACCGATGCGTTGAACGAGGAGCAGAGACGAGTTGACTGATAATGTGAACAACCCAAGCAATATCATGACGAGTCACAGTGAGATAGACCAAACACCCAACAAAGTTCACGAAACTCAGTCGGATCATCAAGTGGAACACCATTGGAGCCAGACAACTTAGCATGTAGCTCAATAGAAGTATCAATAGATTTGTCATCGGTACGTTAAGCATGAGAAAGAATGTCGTTGATATACTTTGTTTGAGACAAAAGATACCTTTCTAGAGAAAAGGCAACCTCAATATCCAGAAAATATCGTAGAGAACCTAAATTATTTATTTCAAATTCTCGAAAGAGATGAAGCTTAATCTCACTAATAGCAGTAGAGTCAGAGCCAGTGATAATCATATCATTGACATACATGGGAAGTGCGGTGCACAAAAAGAGCAGAATCATGAGCACTAGTCAGAAAACCAATCATGATAACATCACCTCTCATACTATGCACGAGGAGACTGTTTCAAACCATAGAAATCACGATGTAGTCTGCAAACAAGACCATAACCAATAGAAAACCCCGAGGGAGGGCACACGTAAACTTTCTTAGATCATTAACCATTCAAGAAGGAATTTTTGACCTTTAACTGGAAGAGAGACCACTAACGAACATCGACAACAGAAATGAGGGTGCGAACAATTGTCATCTTGGCAACAGGAACAAAAGTCTTCTCATATTCAATACCATATTCCTGAGAGAATTCCTTGACTACCATTCCAAGGAGTCATCAGAATGAGTTTTTGATTTTGTAAACCCACTTGCAACCAAGGACATTCTTACTATTTGGTAGAGGAACCATTTTCCAAGTTTGAGTTTTAGCAAGATCAGACAACTCATCATTCATAGCATTCATCCAAAGAGGATCATTACAAGCTTCTTTGTGGATATAGGTTCAAAGAATGTGTGAATCCAAGACAAGAAAGAGCAATATGTAGAGGAAAATAACGTATGAAAAGAATCAAATCTTAGTGGAGAATGACGGACCCGGGTAGGGTACCTACAATTAAACAAGTCAGGATCATTCGAAGCAGATTGAGGAGCCGAAGGGCTAACAGGATAACTGGGAGGAGCTGTAGTACAACGTCGGCGAGAGCAGACCAAAGGATACGGAGTAACGAGAGTTCAAAAGGAGGGGGTAAAGGAAACATGAGACACCTCGAGAGAGGAAGTATACTCCTGGAAATGGGTCAATGTGAACTAAATCTTCCTTAGTCACATGAGCAGTTTTAAGAGGAAGAGTGAAGTAAAGGAGCTACTCAAGGAAAGTAACATGACGAGAAACATACATATGACTAGAGACAGAATCAAAACATCGATATACCTTTTGATTTATACCATATCCTAAGAAGATACAAAGGATACAACAAACATTGAGCTTAGTGCGATCCTTCTTAGTAAGGACGAAATATGTGGATCCAAAAACACGAAGGAAAGAGTAGTTTGGAGCTTGACCAGACACTAATGTGGGCAAGAGCCAGACAGAAGAGTGTTCATGCAAAGATAGAATGCAGTAATCACAACTTCTCTCCAGAATATCGATGGTACGGAGGAGGAAAGTATAAGAGAGCGAGCAATATCAAGGAGGTGATTTTTTCTTTCAGCGCGATCATTTTGTGCAGGAGTATCGCTATATGAGGATTGGTGTATAATGCCATGGGTACCTAGGAAGTCAATGAACCCAATAAGAAACTACTCACCATCGAACCCAGACAGAAGAATTTTGACACGTAGAAAATTGGGTTTGAACAATTGCATGAAACATACGGTAAATTTTGAAGAAATTAGACTTCAGGACATTAAGCCAGCCCAGGTAAACTGAATAAAATCATCAACAAAAGATACATAGTACACAGAGTCACCATTTGTGGCAATAGGATAGTAGAAAAAGAAGCACTTCAATTAAAAGGCAAAGCAGACATTTTGACAAACTTACACCCACTACAATCAGAAATGTCCCTAACATAAATTGTACCCAAAAGACCAGATGGAACTAAAAGTTTTAAATGTTCACTAGATAAATGACCTAACTGAGAATGTGAAAGATAAATAAGGGATGATTTTTGTTTTAAACAAAAAGAAGACATGGTTGTGGACATAGATTCCATTGAGACCTGCAACTCCTCTAGAACGTAGAGATCGCCAATTCTAAGCCCGGTCCCAATTTGTTTCCTTGACGCCTGATCCTGAACAACACAACCAGAAAAAAAAAATATTAAAACCAGAATTAGATAACTGACTAATGGAAATAAGACCAGGAGACAAATGAGGTACATAAAAGACATTTGGTAATGACAAGGAGAAGATGTGAAAAAATAGAATTAATTGCCTCAACATTCATAGGGGATCCATTTGTAGTGTCAATATTAATAGGGGTGGATGAGGAAGTACAATTATGGAGAATAGAAAAATCTGGAGCCATATAATGGGACGAACTAGAATCAAATATCCAAGTAGTGGATAGAGTACCTGAAGTAGAAAAAGTTTGCAAACCTGACAAAGCTGGAGAAGCATGAAGAGAATGCCACCGGGTGGCTGTTGTGAATGCTTGATACTGTTGAAATTGCTTATATGAAGGGGTTGTAGGGCTGGTACCAGAGGTAGGAGCAACAAAGGCAATAGGAGGTCCATAAGATAGCCGTGGTGGCCGGGAGGAAGACAAATGTCCCTTCTTAGGTTGCAAAAGCTTCGGGCATGCATGCTTCCAATGCTACTTTTGATGACAGAAACTACACTCATCTGTAGCAATATGAGGCTTTTGCTTTCCTGTAACCTGAATAAGATGAGATGCTGGAGTAGATAGGAGAGGTGCAACAATTGAAACAACAAAGAGATGGCATAGTCGAGACTTTGAACCTAGTCTCTTCTGCAATAAGTTCACGAACAACACCATCGACAGATGGTAAGGGCGAACGATGAAGAATAGCACCACTAAGAGGCTCAATCTGATCACGAAGAGCCATAAGAAACTGAACAAGACGTTGCTTCTCACGATGTTCCACATAGCTAGTACGAGACTGTAAGTCAGTCGTTTCCATAAGAGCAAGTTGATCCCAATATGAAGTCATCTCATTATTGAATGCCCTTTGAGTAGCATGCCGAATGAACATCTCAAGCTCATATTGTTTAACGAAGTTGGACTCCAGGTACATTACTCCTAAATAATCCCATACTTCCTTTACAGTCGGATACTTTGAAAAGTTCATACCAAAATTAGATTGGTCGAGTTATGAAACCAAGTAAGGATATCAGCATTCTCCTGTAGCCACTTTGCATTTGTAGATGGATAGTTTTCTGCTTTTAGATCCGAGGGTTGTGAACTAGACCCATCCACATAACCCCACATAACCCCACATACCCTTACCAACAAAAAAGTTTTTCATCAGAGTACACCAATAAGAATAGTTATCATCGGTCAAGCGAATGCTGATAGCATCCATCCTATCGTCAGACATGACCACAAATATAAACACAAATCGAGGAGCAAAACAATAGATAAGATAATCAAATAGTCCCGAACAGACCAGTACCAAACAAAATCAGATCAGCAAGTAGATTTAACGAGAAGATCTCCAAACAGTCTTACCCAACACCAGAGAGGAAGCCGAGGGTCGTCGGAAGTCGGGGAAGACTGTATAGAGGTTGACAGAGGTCGCCGGAGACAAACAAAGCACCAACGAGGTGCTACGAGAGACGAGGGCACATCAGAGGTTTCTTGAGCCAAACAAAGCACCGACGAGTGGATATCGAGGGTCAGCGAGGGAAGTCGAAGGTCGGATAAGACGAGCAAAACTCCGGCGAGGTCTTACGAGGGTCGGCAGAAGTAGATCGGAGGTCAGGGACCACGGTCAGAGCTCTGGCGAAGATTGACGGTGGTTGAACGAGATCGGCGACTCAGATGGTAGACTATTCTGGCTTTGATACCATGTGACCATTGCAAAAAGAGAGGAGATACAAAACAAATATATTATTGAAGAGAGAGATTACAATCTGTATATGTACCCTAAGCAAAGAGAGCCTAATATATAGAAAACAGGAGAAACTCCTAATGAGCCTAAATACTACAAAAGACCAAAATACCCTTAAACCTCAACACATTCACACTCCCATCTACCGAAAGGTCACTCCTCCTAACTACCACATCATCCGAGCCAGGACAGACATGTTGAAATCACCTTAATCTATTCTCTTCCATCGGCACTATGCCTGGCATTCCACGAATGTTTTCGTTCTTCACTCTATTTGAAAACTAAGTTTTAATACTTGTGGATATTGAATGTCTTAATAAGCCATGTCTTGTTTGTGTATCATATTCTATTTTCTGGATGTATTATTTCACGTGTCAGGTTCAAATTTATCTCCTCTATGAAGTGTCATTCTAATCGTCTGATAGGAAAAATCAAGTATTGGGATATTTCATTGTTTGTCTCTTGGCATTTGAAATGATCATATGTCATTCCAAAATTTTCGGCCTCCAGTTTTACCTAACTTCATTGCATTACATGTCATTCGATGTGTAGTCCATGATCTACACTGTGATATTGTCAAGTTTTGAAAGGAGAATGAATGAGCATTACTTTGCTCTTAGTTGTTCCTGGTGGGACGTCAATCCACTTTCGAACAATTGCAAAAGTGTCGTTGCCTATTCGCCAATAATGGTTTGGTGGTTTTGTTATTCTTATCCTTCTCAATTTCCTACAGACAAGGGTGTTTTTTAAGTTTCTAGGCATTGTTCTAGCAGTAAGAGGCTCATCTTACAAGCAATATCCTTGGTAATGGGACAATAACATTGTTCCACAAATGATATTTTCTGTTCCTCAATTTCTACCAATGTAACCTTTTCACTTCCAAAGATGCTTCATCCTGCACGGCGAAGCTGAGATTTTTTAAGTTGAGCAGAGCAGTGATGCATTGTGCCTTTTGTCTTTATTTTGGAGCAACAAAAGGAGACTGGCAATTTTCCTGCACTGGGTAAAACACATAGGGAGTATTATCATCTCTTCTCCTTATTCAAATTTTAAATGCATTTCCTGTTACTAAAAGTTTTACTTTGGCTTTAAAGGCTTTCAAAAACGTATCAGCGGTTGAGGAGATATATTCTGGTATTTCGTGTTTATTTTAGAGTCCTTTGCCTTGTACTATTTTATGAATATAGAAGCCCTGGTAAGGGGAGGTTAGTATGTTCAACAACTGATAAACCGGCCACATACATCAGTTTTTCTGCAACTCTAGCACTGGTGGTGATGCGTCTTGCCTGCAGGAGCTGTATTATTTAAGGTGAGCACGGCTTATGAGGCATTGTGCCTGCCGTGCCATTCAGGATTTGACTTATTGCTAGCCTTGTTGAAATGAAGTGTCTGTCAGTGATATTAAAAGAACATCTTAATCAGATCCTCTTTCTTTACAGCAAATTTAATAAATCTCCTTTTGAGTTACAGGTTCGACTGGTTACAGATAAAGAGACAAATAAACCCAGAGGCTATGCATTCATTGAGTATATGCATACACGGGATATGAAAGGTTTGCATTAGTTTGGTTTGTGTATTGGTACTGTCGTTATTTTGTGTTGTGCGATTTTTGATTGTTCATGTTTGTCATTCAGCTGCATATAAGCAAGCTGATGGGAGGAAGCTTGATAATCGAAGGGTTCTTGTGGATGTTGAACGTGGTAGAACTGTTCCAAACTGGCGGCCTCGAAGACTTGGCGGTGGACTTGGGACAACTAGGGTTGGTGGGGAGGACCTTAACCAAAAGTATTCTGGCAGGTAATTTGCTGGGTTTTTTTTACCTTGTTATTTTTATTGCAATGTCATTTGGGGATTTTTTGTAATCTAGTTGGCTAAGTAGGTGTATAAACTTTTCTGGTGACATTTATGTTCATATGGTTGCATGGTTGGTGTGTTACTTGTACCTGGATCATTGGATTTCCCAATCGATCAACCGAATCATATCTATTCATCAGTTTAACTTAGGATTGGTTTTACTTCCTGAAAGTCAAATTTCCTCGGTTGCAGTTTTATGAAGATAGGTTTTCTAAGTAACATTGAAATATCTGCTGATTACTAATTTTGAGTATTATTAGATCGGCTATTGAATATAATAACCAGTTTTATTTGATTTGTTTCCTGTTTTTCTGTCCTTTTCTATATCCCAGAATAGTCTGTCACAATAGTTTCTGTTTCTCTTTCCAATCTTTTCATGTTCAGAGAGGTACAGCAATCTGGAGGGCCACCACGGTCAGAGGAGCCAAGGGTACGAGATGAGCGGCAGGGAGACTGGTATCATTTCTGTTGAACGTCATATTTCAATGCTCATCTTGCCACTTGCATATTAGTAATAGTTTAATGCGAGGTTAATATATTGCACAGTTAACATCCATGCTTTAATCAGTGGATCTTGAACGGATATGAATTTGCAAAACTATTCTTCTCTTACCATCCTTGTATCTGCATAATGTTTGAGATGATTACTGATGAATAAAAAAATTTTAGGGAGAGAGAAAAATCTCGTGAAAGGGGAAGGGATAAAGAGCGAGAGCCGGAGAAGTCTCGTGAGCGTTCTCATGACAGACCAAGGGATCATGATCATAGGGAAGATAGGCACCACAGAGAACGTGACAGGAACAGAGAAAAGGACAGGGAAAGAGACAGGGGTCGTGATCGTGAGAGAGGACGTGACCGTGATCGGGCCCGGGAACGTGGTAGTGGTAGAGACTATGATCGTGATCGAGAGAGGGAGCGTGACCGTGACCGTGACCGCCCTCGAGAGAGGGAGAGGGAAAGGGAGCGGGAAAAGGATCACGAAGTTGGGGAGGGTGAGTATGACCTGGGGCGTTCCCGTGATAAAGAGTATGATTATGACAGAGTGGAATCAAAACATGAGCGATACTCTCATGGGGTGGAGAAGGAGCACAACTATGATCCTCTTGAGCCAGAGGAGGATCCTGAGTGGTATCAACAGCACCGAGATCGTGGCCATAGGCGTTCTGAAGCCGAACATAATGACCATGTTGGACACTATGGGTTTTATCAACAACAACAACAAGATCATGCCAAATACGATAATCTGGACGCCGAGGAAGCTGCTTCTGATCACCACCACTATGATCGTGATCATGATCGGTATGACCGAATGAAGGACTACCCTGATGATCGAGCAACCTCTGAGCAACGTGAAAAAGAGAGATCTCGAGTTTCTGACGGTGAATATGTGCGTTCTGAGAGGTCACTGTCTCGAGACTATGAATACTAGGCAATTTGATGATGCCTCACCTCTTGTGCTTCCAAGGTAAGCCCACATTTAGTTTCTGCTCATGTTTGTTTCTTCGTTGGGTTGTTTTTCTCTTGATCATGAATCCAGCTGAACAGAGTGATTTTAACATCCTGCACTAGCTGTGGAACTTGGAACTCCTTTTTTTGAACTGTAATATTTGTTGTTTCCGCAAACTGTTGTGGTATTTAAGAACTCATGGTTATGGCTAAATGAACATTCGTGCCTGCTATTTGGGTGGAGAGTAACATGAACATCTGAAGAGGTAAGTTTGTTCCCGTCACAGAACCAGAGTCGGATAAAGTCATTTTTTTAAAATCTCTCTCCTTATTTAAAATAGTGGTGTGACTTGTATCCTCCTGCCTTGTCTGGACATGAAATTGATGAGATAAATCAAAATATAGATATTTGTTAATTGTACTGTACATATCATATTCAGCCTTTAGAATCACATCACATCCAGAATCCGATGCATATGGCCAAAAGTAGAATAGTTGGGCCAATGGCTCTTCATCGACAAAATTCAAGGCTTCATGTAGTGCAGTCAATTTTTTATTCACACCAATTTTTAGGAATTAAAATTACATTAATTCGCGATGAAGTTTTTGCCAAAACAAAGTTCCTCTATGGTGAGGTTTTTGCATATCTCAAAGATCCTCCGTGATGAAGTTTCCACACATATAAAAGTTTACTCTATGGTGTATTTCAATACTTGTCATTTTTTGGTGTTTTCCCAAGCGTAGGATTTTAATTATGATTTGTAGTAAAATAATTCGGTAAGACCGGAGTTGTGTCCACGGAGAAATTAGAAATTTCTTAATTTATCAATTAAAGGGGGGAAGAAAAGATTTTCTAGATTTTTTGTTTCATTTGATAATTATTTTTTATGGTTTTGAAAATAATAATTTTAATGAAGGTTCAATTTTTAGAATCCACATTAATTTTGAAAACATAATAATTTAATTTTCTCATTACTTAAAGTTCGGTTCACTAACATCGAACTTTTGTTGTAAAAAAGGAAAAATTAAACTTTTGTTTTAATTCAAGAAATATTGATAGTTATTTCTAAATCAAATTAAATTTATGTATTCAAATCAAAGCCTTGAAATAATTTAAGATTTGGATATGGGAGAACTTATTTATCTATACCCAATCAAAAATTAAGCAAAACTCTTTGATTGATTTCTAATTGTGTATTAATTTTTAAATAAATATCATATATAAAATTCATAAGTGAGGATTAAATTATTTTAAGTCCTAATTAATGTTTCACCCTTGAATTGAATCTTTTAAGGACTTAGTTGTTCATGATTAAAATTGTTCCTAATAAAAATTAGAAATAAAATCTACTTAAAGTTAAGCTAGAAATAAAAACTAGAATTTAAAATTAACTTGCAACTCTTAATAATAAAACAAGAAATGTTCTTAATTAAATTTCAAGTCACAAGTTCAACAATATAACTTCTAACTTTAACAATTAGAAACCTAGATTAAAGGAATGAAAATACAACTAAGGAAAGTAAAAACTAAATTAAAATTAAACTTCCATGATTCAATACTGGATTTATCCTCTTCTCTTTTCTCCTCTCTCCACACTCTTTGATATATCATAAGTGCTATTTGTGCTCTCTCCCTTGCTTTTGATGGAAACTTTACGAATTCCGAAATTGAATTCAAATCCAAGAATGAACTTATGCAAAATCGTTCAGAGATGAAGAAAGCGTGACGGAAGCGTACCTGAATCCATAGTGATCGTTTTCTTGATCCGGGTTACGAGAGTCTTCTCGTTGATCCGTATGTCTACAAGTCTCTAAGACGATGTATGATCTTAAGAGAATGTAATACTGAATGACGGTACGTTCAACAAGGGACCATAACCCTTTATATAACCAAATGGGTGTTTTAATATCAATTAACCATCAAATTAATATTATACCCCTGGGTTTCTACACATTTACAAAAATAATCTCATACTAAATATAAGATGACATGGCCTATTAAACTTAAAATAGATCACTACAATTAGGTCCCTTAAACTTTATAATAATGATAATATGTGATTAATTACCGCAATGCATGTACGTCTACATGCCCGAATGCACATGAATAGTGTATTGTACACATGAATTAAATCTAAATTCTAACAATCTTCCACTTGGATTATATATTCATATGTCCATACACTGCACCTTATAATCACATGAATATCAATATTAATTCTGTAGCTAGTCAAATATAACTTTGTCATCTTAAAACAATCATGTTCATTAGTTTCATTGATACAAGAATCAAAGGAGTCTTCGTCGAAATTTATACACGACTAAACTCAACAATTGTTACATGCATCAATTTAACCAAATAACATGGATCAAGTATGGATGTGTAGCATAGAAATTATATGCAGTATGATCTACACATGCCTATTTCCAACTGGTCTTAACCAAATTGAGATCATTAACCATATACCGTTCAGAGTAAAAACCATAAAACTGGAACTGAATTTCTAAATAAATGTTATGACAGTACAAATAAAGTAATGAGCTATAGTTTATAAACTCCCACTGAACTTAAATATCCTCTAGAGAAACTACACCCATATGAGCAATGTGCTCTACGAAAGCCTTCGGTGTCAATGTCTAAGTCAATGGATCCACAATCATAGAGTTTGTTCCTATAAGCTCAATACTAACTTGACCACTCTGAATCTTTTCTTTCACAACAAGGAACATAATGTCTATGTGCTTAGACTTTGATGAGCTCCTGTTGTTATTAGAATAAAGAACTGCTGCTCTATTGTCACAATGCAACCTTAGTGGTCTTTCAATCCCGTCAACCACACGCAATCCTTTAATGAAGTTGCGCAGCCAAATAGCACAATTTGACGCCTCATAGCATGCTACAAATTCTGCTTCTATAGTGGACGAGGCAATGAGTGACTGTTTAGCACCCTTCCATGAAATTGCTCCTCCAGCAAGCAGATAAACATAACCTAATGTAGACTTCCTGCTATCTTGACATCCCGCAAAATCGGAATCCGAATACGCAACGATCTCAAAATTATCCGATTTTCTATACGTGAGTATGAAATCCTTCGTTTTCTGTAAATATCGCATGACCCTCTTTGCTGCTATCCAGTGTTCTCCACCCGGATTGCTTTGATATCTGCCCAGTATTCCAACAATAAATGCGATGTCTGGACGTGTGAGACCCCGTCCCAATTAAATAGGATTTCCATAATTAATTAAATTATTAGAAGTGTTTTGGGATTGTATATAAATGTTTAAAACCAATTGGGTTTAGTATTGGAGTGTTGGATCCTTAGGGAATTAAAGGAAGTGAGCTAAGGGCCCAATAGAGTGAGCCCAGCCGCCCGGTACAGACCGGACCAGCCTTATCCAGTCCAACCCAGCCCGCCGTTCAGACCGACCGCCCCGCTCCGGACCCGTGCCAGCTGCGCGACAGCAGTTGTGCCGAGCTGTAGGGTCCAGTCCCATCCGGACTGACCCGTCGCCTGACACGGATGGGACAACATAGTCACAGGTTCAGACTATCTTGCAGAGTGCTCAGGCCTAACTTTGATGGGACAAGTCCCTGACCCGTTCGACAGGTTTAAGGAAACATCCAATCGAGCATTTAAGTTCCCAACTACTTCCTCAACCCCTCCGAACCCCTATATAAGCAACCCCTTGAAGCATTCATTTTTCACACCAACTCAATCTTGCATTCAAAGCTCTAGAGAGAGAGAGAACCTTTGTCCCGAAGTCCTGTTGCTCCGCAACTCTTAGACGAATACTTGGAAATATTTTCCAAGTGCCAGAATCCTCCGGACCAGCTGTCATCCAGAGTTTTCATCCAGCCTTAGCTCGGCCAACCTTTCGAAGGAGCAGAAGAGCCCCTAACCGGATCAGTTTCCCCCGAAGCGCTTAGCTCGGCAAAAGCTTGCTAGGCTCAGCCCCTGTGATCTCAGGTAAGCCCCTAGTCGTTCGGCCATGATTCTTTAAGTTTTGTCCCTATTCTTGTTCGACAAGTCCATTAAATGACTTTGCCGCACTAAAGCTTGCTCGACAGCCTTTCTTTGGCTTAACCGAAGCAATCCAGACCTTTGTGCCTTAGCTCGACAGCTCGGCACAAAATCTACTAGTCCAGGAAGAACCTATTTAACCCTCCGACTGAACTTGTTTCAGTTCGGCAAACATACCGGACCATCTCATATTCAACGCTGACCTTCCCGTACCACTTGTCGACCTCCCACTTGCCAGAGTACTTTTGTTCGGCAAAGGGGATGTCCGCCTCTAAGCCTCTTCAGCTATATTAGAGCTCGACTAAGCAGCCGGTAGCTCGACCCATAATCTCTAAGGTCTTGCGACCACCTCACTGACCATTTCGACCAATCGTTGTGCCCGAAACACCATTTCCCGTGCTGCCCTAACCCACCAGTGCCCTCTGTTGGTAGCTCGACGAATCCACTGTTCGGCAGAACTAATTGCTCGACAGAGTGTCTGCTCGGCAAACCCACTGTTCGACAGAGCTCAGCTCGGGACAGCTTCTGTTCGGCAGAACCCTCAGTCCAACAGACAGCCAGCTCGGCAAGGCCTTGTTCGGCAAAGCCTTAGCTCGGCAGAAGGACCCTTCGGTCCAGAAGGCTCCAAAACCCGTCGGTTAATATGTTCCTAATCTTACCAACCGGCCACTGTCCTCTAGACAGAAGGCCTTCGGTCACTTGATCTACCCGGAGCTCGACCAGTCGGTCAGAACAGCTTGGTCATCTTGGACCAGTAGCTTAGCTCGGCCCAGTTTAGCTCGGCAGTAACCTTCAGTGTTCGGCAGAAGCTTAGTTTGTGTTCTCTATGTTTTATGACAGATTTGAAGTATTAATTCGAAAGAACTCAACCCAAGAAAAAGGTGAATCTTTACATGCCTTCTTTACTCGTACTTTTACGCACTTGTTCACTCATTTTATAAATTACTGATATGGCTACCGAGCCGGGAAAACCTACTATGTTATCACTCTTGCAAATGAAAAGAGAAGAACTTGTGAAAACCTTTTTATACATGGACAAACAATGAAGTGGAAAATGTTTTATGCGATTCTCGGCACGGACATGACATGGCCACAGAATATGGTCAAAAACGGATAAGAGCCCGAATGTTGCGGGCAGGGTCAGATACCATGCATGAAGGGACATGCTATAAGGTTGGGACCAAACCAAATGGTCATTGGATGATATCATACGACTTTGCAAATTTCGGGGTAGCTCCCCTTGTTCTAGTACCGTGTAGGCTGTAATTGGTTGGCTTGATAGACTGGTTGACAGTCATACATTTAGGGTGGATTACCCAAAGCAATCAATATGCACTTGTTGCAGGTTCATACGTGAAAGATGGCGAAAATCTGATATGACCAGAATGGGTCAATGATACTACTCTTGAGGCTATTGAGCCACTCATACTATGTTTACCTGAAATGATTTACTTGCAGGAAATAATCTTGGTTGTCCATGAAACTTGTAGTTTGGGCATGTACTGAATTCACTCTAGCTTTATAGCTTATGCGTTTTTCTAAAACTCTTTTCAGAATTTGAAGAGCAGGAGTAGGAGCTCTTGGAGTTTTTATGTTTCAGCATTGATTACCATATGTATCAGCCCATGGAGCTTGTTTTGTATCTCCCTGGTCAAATTAATGAACTGTTGTGGGTACTTTTGCTAGTGATGCACTCTCTGGGTTATTTCACGCTTTTCCACTATTATTCAATCAAAAATTGTTCGATGAATCCCTAAACTCTTTAAATAGGGTCTTTAGCGAGCTTGCTCGTTGACCGGTCATGGCTCATCTGAGATTGGGTCGTGACAACAGTGGTATCAGAGCAAGAGTTTTCGGATTTCGAACAAACCCAGAGTTAGGACCAAGACACTCACTAGTACATTAGAAATATCTGCTAACCCTTGGAGATGGACTTATTTTTGTTACGCTTGCGTATTTTAGCTATGTCTAGCAGTGGAAGCGACTATGCTACCAGTGACTTCTTGAGCAGCGATTCGGAAAGCGATCACGAGATAGTACCGCCTCCAGCAGCACCCGAGGAAGTGGAAGATGTCTATATAGTAAGCGAGGAAGTTGAAGAACATGCACACGCTGATTCTGTGACGATTACTTCTGATCTTGTAGCCCAAGTAGCAGTGCACTTAGAAGATAACCCAGAAGAAGTTCGAGGAATGATCAACTATCACCTGCAGCTATTAGAGCGAGCTTGTGTGGTGGCAAGGGCATCCATCCAGGATTGGGAGTTCGGATACCTCATGAAGGGAGCCAGAAATCGAGTTCTGTTCGGCAATAAAGATGAAGGTCCATCCGAGGAAGGGGAAGTAGCTGAGGAAGAAGAGGAGCCCATAGAGTGACACAATCAAGTCTGGGACCTCGATTTAGAGAATGACCCTGAACAAGACCCCAAAGAGGATCCAAGCGAGAATGAAGACGAGGAAGTCGTTGATGTAGATCGTGAGGATTGGGTCTACCCACCCTACGAGTGGCCAAACGACTCGGATGACGAGTAGTACCTTAGTGTCTAATTATTATTAGTATTCGGCATGTCTAGAATTCCAACTCATGTGCTTTTGTTGACCTCTATTGCTATGAATTGAATCAATCTCTTTCATGTCTCTAACTGAAAATCTTTTTGGAAGTAGAATGGTCAATACTCGCAACAACAATCAAGGAAACGACGAGGTAGCCGAATTGCGCAACATGGTCAGAATGTTAGCTGGGACTGTTCAAATCCAACAAGAGATGCTTAATCAATACCTCAACCATCCAGGACCCGTGAACGAGCCACCTAACCCCGCGGAGGAAGCATTAGTGGATCCAATTTAGCAAGCGGTTAATTTCGCAGCGGTAAAGGAATTTCTGAAGTTAAAACCCCTATCTTCCAGGGAGGAATGGACTCGGTAAGAGCGAATGAATGGATCGCGGCCTTGGAAAAGAATTTCCGATTGCTGAGATGTTCTGATCAGCAGAAGGTAGAAATCGGTTCTTATCTGTTAGAAGGTGAAGCAAACCGTTGGTGGAACCTGAAGAATGCTGTGGAACTAGAAATGAACTGGGAAAGATTTTTGGAGGTTTTTCGAGAGAAATTTATGCCGAGGGCAATGCAGTCTGCAAAGAGGATGGAGTTCGAGCAAATGAAGCAACGAGGGGTGACGACGACAGTTGTTTATGAAGCCGAGTTTACGAATCTTGCTGCCTATGCTCCGTACCTAGTGGCATCGGAAGAAATGAAGGCAAGACGCTTCGAGGATGGATTAAAGCCGGAGATTTGGAAGGTGGTTCGACCCCTTCAACTATCAACTTATGCTGACGTTCTGGATCGAGCCTTGTTGGTCGAGCAAGACGTAGAGGAGACGAGATGCTACCAAGAGCGGAAGAGGCAATACCAAGGACCCAGAAAAGTTGGTCCACAGAAGAAAGCAAATTTCGGAGGAAGGAGAGATGATCAAAGAAGGATGGGAAATCAAGGCAACGGAATCAGAGCACCCTTAACGTGCTACGGCTGTGGTCAGGAAGGCCATTTTAGAAAGACTGTCCAAAGCCAGCAACGGGAGCCAACATGATACCCATATGGGCACCAAGAGTCAACCATCAAGACAATCGGAACCAGCGTCAGGGAAGAGCTTTCGCTCTAGTCCCCGGAGATCCCCGCAATGACGAAGCCGTGGTGGCAGGTAGAATTCTTGTCTGTGGAATTCCTACCTATGCGTTATTTGATTCAGGATCTACTCACTCGTTCATTTCAAAACCCCACTCTCAGAAAATTAGTAGGAATCTTGAACCATTAGGATTTGACCTGCTCGTATCTCAACCTATGAGCAAGGGATTAGTATACTCATATGTTCTTAGGAATTGCGATGTTTCGATGAATGGAGCTCGTTCCTCAATCGATTTTATTCCCTTAACTATGTCCCATTTCGATGCAATTATTGGAATGGATTGGTTGTCCCTGTTCAAAGCTAAGATCGATTGCGCGGAGAAGTGTATAGTCTTCGTAGGACTCGGAGAGGAAGAAGCCAGGCTTGAAGGAGAAAGAGTCACGTCACCCCCATGTTTTGTGTCCATGGCGCATGCTCGTCGACTTTTGCAGAAAGGATGTCAAGGTTATCTTTGCAGCATTTTATCTACAACGCCAAGTACTCGTTCAGTATCCGATATCCCCGTAGTTCATGATTTCTCTGATGTTTTTTCCAAGGACTTGCCAGGAATACCTGTTGATCGAGAAGTAGAGTTTAGTATCGAGACTATTCCAAGAAGCCAACCAATATCTAAAGCACCCTATCGAATGGCACTCGCGGAATTGAAGGAATTGAAGGCACAACTCCAGGAACTGGTAGATTAAGATTTCATCCGGCCTAGCTCATCACAGTGGAGAGCACTAGTTTTGCTTGTCAAGAAGAAGGACGGAACAATGCGACTCTGCATTGACTATCGGGAGCTAAACCAAGTCACCATCAAGAATAAGTACCCATTACCGAGAATCGACGATCTATTCGATCAACTGCAAGGAGCCAAAGTATTTTCGAAAATCTTCGTTCAGGATATCATCAGCTCAAGGTTAAGGCGGAAGACGTAGAGAAAACAGCTTTTCGTACCAGGTATGGACATTTTGAATTCTTAGTTATGCCATTTGGTGTCACCAATGCACCTGCAGCATTCATGGACTTGATGAACCGAATCTTCACCAACTATCTCGATGACTTCGTGATCGTATTCATCGACGATATTCTCATCTACTCCAAGAACGAGGAGAAACATGCGGAGCACCTGACGATCGTTTTACAGACCCTGAAGGAGAAGAAGCTTTACGCCAAGTTTAGCAAATGCGAGTTCTGGCTCACAGAAATTCAATTTATCGGGCACATCATCAATGAACGTGGAATCTCAGTGGACCCTCAAAAGATAGGAGCAATCCAAGAATTGCCCAAGCCAACCTCAGTAACCGAAGTTCGTAGTTTTTTTGGACTCGTCGGCTACTACCGAAGATTTATCAAGGACTTTTCAAAGATTGCAACCCCAATGACAGAGCTGACAAAGAAAGGAGAGCCATTTGTTTGGTCAGAAGCCAGAGAAGGAAGTTTCCAGGAACTGAAAAAGCGACTCACGACGGCACCCGTTCTCGTACTACCGCATGAAGGAGAAGACTTTGAAGTCTACAGTGACGCTTCACTTAGAGGACTCAGATGTGTTCTAATGCAGCAAGGTCAAGTTATTGCCTACGCTTCCCGACAACTAAAGCCTCACGAGAAGAACTACCCGACTCACGAAGCCGCAGTAGTGTTCGCTTTGAAGATTTGGCGTCACTACCTTTATGGAGTCACCTGCAACTTGTTCACCGACCATCAAAGTTTGAAGTATCTTTTCATCCAGAAGGAGCTGAATCTCAGACAACGGAGATGGCTGGAGCTAATGAAAGACTATGACCTCAACATTCAGTACCACCCTAGAAAAGCCAACACTGTTGCAGATGCCTTAAGCAGAAAAGGGAAGAAGGAGCTCGATTGTCTACAGCACGGACACCTCAACACCATTATTGCAGAACCGACTATTTTGGAAGAGATCAAGTCAAGACAAGGGAGCGACCTAAAACTCATAAAGATCAGCGAATGAATCACTCCAGAAAGCGAATTCGCCCTCATCAATGGAATTCTCCAATTCAGGAATCGTTTGTGCATCCCCAACAACGAAGAAATCAAGAAGAAGGTCATGGATGATGGCCATCACTCGAAGTTCGTAATTCACCCCGGTCAGACAAAGATGTATCAAGATCTGAAGAAATCTTATTAGTGGATGGGAATGAAGCGCGACATAGCCAACTACGTCAGTCGATGCCTGCAATGTCAGCAGATCAAAGCTATTCGTCAGAAGCCCTCTGGACTATTGCAGCCGCTACCTATTCCAAAGTGGAAGTGGGAGGATATCACCATGGATTATGTCGTAGGATTACCATGTTCGAAGAAAGGGAACAATGCTATATGGGTCATAGTAGATCGTTTAACCAAGTCTGCTCATTTCGTAACGATCAAGAACACTTATTCGATGGACCAGATGGCAACCACCTACCTCCAGGAAATCGTTCGACTACACGGCACACCAGTATCCATCACATCCGATAGAGATCCACGATTTGTATCCTAATTTTGGAAATCACTTCAGAAAGCAATGGGAACATTACTCAAGTTCAGCACAGCTTTTCATCCTCAGATGGACGGCCCGTCAGAAAGGACCATTCAAACGTTAGAAGACTTGTTACGAGCATGTGCGCTGGAATTTCAAGGAAGCTGCGAAGAGCATCTACCACTATTAGAGTTCGCATACAACAACAGTTACCAAGAAAGCATAGGAATGGCACCATTCGAAGCGCTATACGGAAAGAAATGCAGAACGCCATCATGTTGGTCAGAAGTCGGGAATGCAGTGTTGACAGGACCGGAGATCGTGCAGGAAACCGAAGAGAAAGTCTCTTTATAGTCGATGCCCTCCCTTTGAGTAAATCCTTTAGCTACTAGACGTGTCTTATATCTCTCTACATTACCTTGTGAATCCCTTTTGGTTTTAAAAATCTATTTTACAACCAATAGGTTTCACTCCTTCTGGCAAAGCTACGAGATCCCATACGTCATTTGCTTTCATAGATTTGAGTTCATCATCTATAGAATCTTTCCACTCTTGAGAGTTTGAACTTTCAATAGCTTGACGGAAAGTGATTAGATCATCTCCCATCATGTTAATGTTTTCCTCATGTTCATTGAGAAACACAATATAATCACTTGAAATTGCACCTCTCCTCTCTCGAGTAGATCTCCGTAAAGGCACTGGTTCTTGAGATTGTTGAGTTTGCTCTTCAATAACAACTAGTTGATCTAGATCATGCAAATCTTGTTGACCTAGATTAATAGGAAGCTCAATATTGTCTTGTTGTTTTTGAACCATGTTAGGAATAAAAACCCGAGCCTGAGCATGATCAAAATCAACTAAAGGAAGAGATATGAATTCTTCCTCAAAAACAAAATCTTTAACCTTATCTTCCCCTCCAAACTCAACATCCTCAAAGAACTGGGCATTTCCCGTCTCAAAAATTGTTCTAGTTTTGGGATCATAAAATTTATACCCCCTTGATGTTTCATAGTATCCAACAAAATAACAACTAACCGTTCTTGCGTCCAATTTCTTTTCATTAGGCATGTAAGGCCTTGTCTCAGATGGACATCCCCAAATTCGTAAATGCCTAATGACAGGTTTCTTACCTGTCCATAACTTATATGGGGTTTTAGTTGTTGCTTTTGTTAGGACTCTATTAAAGATATAGACTGCAGTCTTAAGTGCTTCTCCCCAGAGAGATTCTGGTAAAGTAGTATGAATAATCATACTCTTCACCATGTCCTTAAGGGTCCTATTTTGTCTTTCAGCCACACCATTCATGCTAGGTCAACCAAGCATGGTGTACTGTGGAACGACCCCACATTCCTCTAGGAATTTAGCAAATGGTCCTGGACGTTGTTCACCTGAACCGTCATTTCTGCCATAGTATTCACCACCACGGTCAGATCTGACGCACTTAATCCTTTTGCCAAGTTGATTTTCAACTTCAGTCTTAAATGATTTGAAAACGTCCAAAGCCTGTGACTTCTCATGAATTAGATATAAGTAACCGTACCGAGAATGATCGTCTATGAACGTTATAAAGTACTGTTGACCATTCCACGAAGATGTGGAATCTACTAGCTGATCTATACGGGGAAGTGGAAAGCTATCCTTTGGGAACGACTTGTTGAGATCTTTAAAATCAACACACATTTGCCATTGCCCAGACGATTGTTTGACCATTACTACATTGGCAATCCAGGTAGGATATTGTACCTCTCGTATGGTTTTGGCCTTCAACAATTTGTCAACATCCTCAACCACAGCTCTGCTTCTGTCAGGTGTGAAGGTCCTCTTCTTCTGTTTGACTGGTCTATGATCTGGATTCACATTCAAGCGGTGCACCATGATCCGTGGATCTATTCCAGGCATGTCTTCATGCGTCCATGCAAAACAATCCTTATTCCTCGCCAAGAAGCTGATCAAAGAATTCTTCTCGCTACTCTTTAGACCAGTTCCAACTTGAATTTTCTTGTCTGGCTCATCAGGCCAGACCTGCAATGAAATGAGCTGCTCCACAGATTCTCCTCTCAGCAAGTTTTGCTCATCTCTGACATCCAGCTCTTCCACCACCAACGCCTCATTGTGGTGTCTGACAGAATAAGCATAACACTCCCGAGCTGTTTTCTGATCTCCTTTCATTTCTCCAACCCCCTCAGGTGTAGGGAACTTCACTTTGAGATGGTGTGTAGAAATCACTGCCTTGATCTTGTTCAAAAGTACTCTTCAAACGATAGCGTTATATGTGGATGGTGAATCCACCACCAAAAAATCCACCATGATTGTTACCTGACTTCCTTCATCTCCCATGATCACCGGCAGAGCTATCTGCCCTTTTGGGTAAACTGTCTCCCCAGTGAACCCCACCAGGGGAGATGCTATAGGCCTCAGCCTCTCTCTTCCCAACCTCAGTTGATCGAAAGCATGGAGGAACATAATATCTGCTGAGCTCCCACTGTCTATGAGTATTCTTCTTGTTTTGAAATTAGCAATGACCATGTGTACCACGAGTGGGTCGTCGTGTGGGTACACTGTCCCTCTCTCGTCTTCCTCAGAAAAGATGATTGGTACCTCTGTCTTTTTGGGACACTTGCTCTGCCTTCCCATCGTGCATACCTCCATTGGGTCATCTGACCTTAATTTTCTCAGATGGGCCTTCCGAGCTGAGTTGGACGAGCCACCTCCTGTTGACCCTCCATGAATAACTCTCATTTTGCCAATAGGATCATTATTCTCTGGAGCCCTAGCTCTCTCTTCCGTGTGCTGCCCTCCTCTCTGAGGTCTTTGATCCCTCTTATCCACGAATCTCTGTAAACGGCCTCTCTGAACGAGGTCTTAGATCTGACCTTTGAGGTCAATGCAATCATTAGTATAGTGACCATGATCGCGATGGAAACGGCAGTACTTATCTCTAGGGTGCTTGTCGGGGTTAGTTTTAAGCTTACTGGGCCATTTCAGGTCCGGATCATCTCTCAAATCACCTAGAATATGCTTCACCGACACTATCAATAGAGTATATTGTTTATGCTTCTCTGGAGGTCCTCCAAATCTCCGAGGTGAGCCCCTTGGTTCTGGCCTTTTCCAGTGGTTATCCTGCGCCACCCCCCGTGGGGGATCTCTTCTTTTGCGATCAGCTTGCACCTGAACTAACGCAGCAGGGGCCTGCCCCTGGTGTCCTTCATCTCGTCCTCTGTGCACATTGAGCGCATCCTCCGCGTTCATATATTTCTGAGCCCTAAGCATGAGCTCAGCCATATCCTGTGGTGGATCCTGCGTCAAACTAAACAGCAGCGCTCCTGACCACAGGCCTGAGATGTATGCCGCCTTGACCATTTTATCGTTGGAACTCTCAATTTGCATAGGCTCCTGAGTGAAGCGAGTTGTATACTCCCTCACAGACTCCCCCTTCTTCTGCCTGACAGTCAAAAGGTAGGTGTCTGGCTTTCTGTACCTTTGGCCTGCTATAAAATGACTGACAAATTTCTTGACTCAACTCCTTGAAACTGCCAATGCATCCAGGCTTCAACTTGTTGAAACACATCCTGGCACTTCCCTTCAGCGTGATTGGGAAAGCCTTGCACATGACTTCATCCGGCACGGCTTGCAAAGTCATCAAGTTCTTATAGGTTTCCAAGTCATCCAGTGGGTCCGTAGTACCACTAAACGACTCAATTACCGGCATTTTGAACTTGGACGGTAATGGCAGATCCAACACCCATTGTGAAAACGGTGAGTCAGTTGTCTGTACCAATTCTTCCACTATAACCGGTGTCTTGGCTTGTACGCGTCTTTGTATCCTGTCTATTTGTGCTTGCATATCTGCCAGAAGGTCTTCCTCTGGCCTCTCCAAGGGTGATTTGGCTCCTCTGACCGTTCTACTCGCCTGTGGATCTTGATGCTGGGACTGATCATCTGCCATTCGTCCTTCATTCTCATCCACCCTCTCGTTGTTTCCCTCCAGATCCCGTGGGAGTACCCCATGGACTTCTATGGGTGGATCTGGGTTTTTCCTGTTCTGCTGGGCCTTCAACGTCTGATTTTTTCGGCGAACATCCTCTAGACTTTTTGTTAACAATTCCACTTGTCGGTGCATGGCCAAGAACATCTCCGGAGTCATGGCTAGGGGATCCCTATGGTTGCTTCCTGCCATTGAACGGGTGTTGATCATCCAGAAATCTATCACCAATAAAAAAATAAGTCGTTCCCACAGACGACGAAAACTGTTGATAACGATTTCTGGTTCCTCCTCGACTGCTCTTCAAGTCCTGCAATAACACCTCTTGACACCGGTGTGGTGCCTGCCAATGATCCTCCGATGCCTAAGTCAGTTGTGTTTTAGTGAAAGAGAAAAAAGGAGAAATTGAGAGAGAGTTTGAGTGCAGAAAGTTTTTCATACTCGTTACCATAGTCTTCCTTAGCATTATATACATCTCCTCTATTTTAGGAAAACTTCCGTGAATATCTGCAACGTTTCCTTATCCACTCCGCACGCTCCCGCGAATGTAGGTTGATATTCCGTATTTCAGTTTAGGCTTAGCATAGTCCTTATTTTAAACAGGAAATAGGCTGGAAAGATTGACTAGAGTAGTCTGAGCCGAGGTCCCCTTAGTTGGGTTAGCATAATTATGATCTCAGGACTGACCTGAGGTCCGTGCTGCAGTGCTGAGGTATAAGCTCAGGACTGACCTGAGATCTTATCCGTGGTGTCGAGCTCTCAGCTCAGTGCCACCTATCAATAATAATTCAAAATATATATTTTACTTATTTAATACATAAATGAATTTAAAATGGTACTTGTGACAGTTCTTTAAATGAAAATAACATTCAAATACTTTTATTGTTAATAAAAATACAGAATTAATATTTCCTTGAAACTAAATATCTAACTAAATAGTATTTTTTAAATCGCGTACATTTTTTCCCACAAATCTTTATGAAACTAACTATTTAAAAGTGAACTCCATAGAATGAATAAGTTTCAACTTTATTTCTTTTATCATTTTTTGTTATTTCCTGTGCAGATCTACTTTCTACCCCCACTACCACCACTAGACTTAGGCTAGACTTAGGGCCTGTTTGATAAAACTAAAAATTAAAAACTGAAGACTAAAAATTAAGTACTGAAAATCAAAAACCGAAAGTAATTCCAAACATAGTATTCTAAGTAAGAAGTTGTTTGATATGTACTGAATTTTAAATACTGAATTAAATAAACTGTTTGATCTATACAATGAGATATAGTCTAAATTTTATTAATTTTTTACTTACTTTCGAAATTATTAAGTGCTCATACAATATTTCATAATAGTTTTTATTATGATTCTTAAATATTTTTTAACATTAAGTATTTGTATAGAACTCATAAAGATAAATTGAAACTAAATTATTTTTTATTAAAATAATCGATATAGATTTTTATCAATTTTTGAACTCATGAGAATAAGTTTATATAATTTTTAATTGAAAAATAAAATTCATATCTATATGAGAGGTACAAAATAATACTAGGAGGATGAGATTCGATAGAATTGCAGATTAATTAATTAAAT
>NMUG010000062.1:0-29611 GCA_002855965.1 Monotropa hypopitys
CAGATTTGGTAGTCACATAAACATGGTATAACGAATATTGAAGTCCATCCAGAACATAGTTGTGACATAGGAAATCCGATGCCTTCTAGGCATCCCATGCAGCCCTTTTGTGGAAATCATTGTTGTTAGGATCAATGAGCGGTTCATCCTCCGTGAGAAACCGTGTTAGCCCAAGAGTGGTAAGATAGAACAACATTTTGTTCTGCCATATCTTAAAGTCAGCCCCTGAAAATTTTTCCGGACGGACAACATGATTGACGGGCAGAAATGGTGCAGGAAATTGCGGCAGCATCTGTGGTATAACCACAGTAGTGGATGTGACAGCAAGTCTGACCACCGATGGATTTCCGAATAGATTCCCAGGCAGCATCAACTTGTTGTGGAACATCGATGTTGAAAATAGGAATCAGCATTGAAAGCGTGATTCTCAGTATCCGAAAAAAGGAAATCCTCAAACTACTGTGAAGCCATTTTCTGATGAAACGGAAAATAAGAATAGTTATATAATTAGAAAAGAAAACTGCTTATTAATCAGCCATAAAACAGAAAACAATCTGATTAATCAGTGAAATATAAAAGTAAAATAAGACTGATCAGAATTGTTTAGAATAGAACTGACTGGAACAGAAAACAGTAAAATGATCAGAAAGTTTTGAACACAAAACCCAAAAGCAGAAACTGATCAGAATGTAAAGGAAGAAGACTTGATATAAAATTTGTAAACCAGTTTATGGTAGACGAAACCATCAAGAAAACAGAGTTTTCGGAAAAAACAGAAGAGAAATGTTTACTGTCAAACAGATTGAAGAAAAAGGCAGATTGAGTTTTAAAAAGTATTAAGCTTCTAGGAAACAAATTTGTAAAACAGCAAACTGGAAAACAAAAAACAAAGTGAATCAAGGTCGCAAAGGCCTGTGGTAAACATAGTTCCCTTAATACTTTTTAGCCGCCCCACCGGAGGTGCTAGGGGAATGAAATCGACCAAAGTCTCCCAGGATACAGTCAGGAATCAGATGTTTGCACCAGAACAAACCTGAAGTCGAACTAAAGTGTGTGAACTTACTCTCTCTATATGACTGCTTTGAAGGAAGAAGAGTATAGAAGGTAGGAGAATAGTTTTCGAAGTATTTTAATAGTAGGATAATACTGCCATTATATAACAAATGGGGTCCTTTGGGTTGCTCATGCAAGACTTTTAGTCTGCAGCAACAGCTAAGACCTTGGATCTGTAGCCAATTGAAGAGACTGTGGCAGAATAAAATGATACTGCGGGGGTTGTATAGCCACAGGGGTGGAAAGACTTCGGGTTGGACTAGGTATGAGTTAGCCCGCAAGCCCATAGCCCAATCCACAACACATAAGCCAAAGCCCAATCTAATTATCATAATTGGATTTTTCATAAAAAAAGATTAGGCCCGCTCGTGGCACGGGGCACATTCAACGAGGCACAGACACGGACCACGGAACACGAACATAGGTGCGGGCACTGGCACTGGCACGGCCGGGCGGCGGTGACGCGTGCGTGCGTGTAGGAAAATATGCGATGCACACATTAACTTACTTTTCTCTTAGACTTTATTATGAACTTTAGTCTCATACTATAATAAATATACTCAACATTCAACTCTTCAACTTCCAATGTGAGATTGAATATTTTAATACTCACTTATCATTGGAAACACCCAACTTTGAATATCAATTTCTCATTCAATAATTAATAGAATTTAATTATTCTTTTTATGTATTAAAGTCCTCACATAGGACTATTAATCCCCACAAATAATTATCTCAAATGATAACATATTTAACTCATAAATATTTATCAAATTCTATTAAAAATTTTGGTAAAAACCAAAAACATTTCCAACACATACAAACTTGTTCTTTGTTTGGATTGCTCTAAAGTAAGTATTAACGTAATTGTCTTAAGACCGAAAAGAATCTCTTTTGTTTTTTTGAAAACAAAATTTCATCCAAACTTATTTTGTGTACGATTATTAACTTTTCTCAAGCTGCGTGGAATGATTAAAGTTGAAATCGAGCGAATGAAATGGCTATTTAGCTAAGACGTATCAAGAGTGGTGATTGTATGGTCACTTTTTTGGGCAGCTTTTTTAAGTTCCCATGCATAATAGAACGATTTCAATTCAATGAATATAATTGAAATGAACTGAGTTGATGTGTGTAATACATCGACCGCTAATTGTATGATGTATTTGTCATCATTTCTTCTTCTATTCACCTGCATCATCACTCTCAAATCCTGCAAATTTTAAAGCAAGGATTGTCCATAATTACGGCAATGATGCCAATTCATCCTTTCTTTTTTTCGATATCCAACTTCATTGCTATCTTTCTGGCACCCTATTGTGGTAATTTTAGCTAGTTTTTTTTCTTGACATGAGTGAAACTTACTCAATTTCCTATGATTCAACTTTGTTAAATGTGAGGAAGTAGCTTTAGTGGCCCATGCACGAAGACAAACTGCTCTGCATATTTTGTATTATATATAAAATATCATCCGATCCCTAAGTCAATAATTTTTTTCGTGAAGAATTTATTTCAAGGAGTAAAAATGAAAGTCCGAAAAGAATAGTTTGTACCTCACTACAAGAAAAATCACTTTTTGCGTCGGTAAAATCCCGTCGCAAAAAGTCCTTTTACCGTCGCACAAAGTCTTTTGCGACGGGGTTGCGACGGTATTCCAGGTGTCGCGGTTGGTGGGATCGCAAAAAACTTTTTGCGTCGGTAAGTACCATCGCAAAAAATATTGACTTTTGCATCGGTAAAATAGGAGTTTGCGACCGTAGTTTACCGACGACAAAAATTGTTTTTGCAATGGTCAAATATTTTTTTGCGACGAATATGTTAACGACGCAAAATAAAAATATTATTAGCGACGGCAAAATAGGAGTTGGCGACGGTAGTTTACCAACGCAAAAAAATGTTTTTGCAATGTTTAGATTTTTTGTGACGAATATGTCACTGACGCAAAATAAAAATATTATTAGCGACGGTTTTCTTACCGACAGAAAAGATGTTTATTATTCATGATCCACATTATTTTCCACGAATTGTCTATTGACGCTAATACTCTATATTATTTATGAATACAAAATTTGTTCTATCATCATTTCCAATAGTTTCAGTAGTAATTAAATTATATTACTAATTCATAAATATTTGTGATTTTTTACAATTATTTGCAAAAAAATGTTATTTCATTATTAGTTTTGCAAAAAAAATGATCCATTATCATTTAAAAATTGTAAAAAAATCAACAACATAAAAAATGGAATAAACATTATCAAATTTACGCTTCATAACCCATCTCTAGAAATAAAACATTGTAGCAAACCACATTCCAGCAATTCTTTGTTTACAGTTCATAACCACACTATACAATCATACTCCGTGATGAAATAGACAATGAATTGTTCAAATTGTTCCTTGGACAAATTGCAAATCCATCACACACACGACTATCCGTCACAGCAATTAGTTGTTTCAAGGTCCATTTCCAAATCTTTGACCTGCAAGAGATATATCGGAATTGAGTGACTATGGGCAATTAAATGCCAGATATTCAAAAAAATAAAATAGGCATACTACACAAACACTAATGTGTACACAAAATGACTATCATTAAATGAGTGATCGCATGGGGCCAAATAGACATATCACGAGCTTTCGATACTTGAAGTTGAATAGTATTTTATGGTTAACCAAGAAAACCCTAAACTAACCTACTGTACCTTTGCGGAATCCACTGAATGGAATCCCCCAAATCCCCTTCTTAATCTACCGTAGCCCTACGCCAAACAAATGGAACCCCCTCTAGCGGTATGCGGGCGGGGAGCGAGGGAGGCGATAGTGAGTGAGGCGGATGGGGAGGGAGGGAGGTGGTAGGGAGTGAGGCGGATGGGGAGGGAGGGAGGCGGGAGTGAAAATCTTCTAGTTTTTTTGCGTAAGACAGATCCACGGTCCAGGTCGGTCTGGGTCAGATAGTTACAGATTGGGTCTCTCTGGGTCGGGGTTGGACTAGGGTTCCAGTTTTTTGCGACAGTCTCTGTACACCAGCCGCAAATACTAACTATTTGCGACGGTGATTGTCTTTGTTGCGACGGGAACAAGAACCGACGCTAAAAACTATCCCTTTGCGATGATTTTTTTTGTTGCGAAGTGACGGGAAACTTATGGTAGTCGCAAAAACAACTTTTTGCGACGGTAATGCTACCGACGCAAATACTCCTATCGCGAAAAGGATGTTTTCTTGTAGTGCCTCTTATTGCGTTATTATGGGAATTATATGCCCACAACCAAGTCTTGATGAGCTTCCGTGATTCTCGTAATCCTCCCTTGATTTTTGCATATGCTTTCCTATTCAACGGAAACCTTTTATTCTTATCCCAACCATTGCGAAAGGTCGTTTTATATTTTTGGCAAGTCGATCATCCAATTTAAACGTGTGCTTGAGACGGGGGTTAGTATTTAGGTAACCCCTCACCCGTTCAGACCAAGGATGCATCAGTTCATTTGTAATCCGAGCTGGTGCTGCACCGAGATGGCAAGTAGCCTGACAATGGCCTTTCACTGGTGCCGAGCTAAGAGCTCTCAACTCTACATCCTTTATTAGTGCTCCCCTGCTTTCGACATAATGGCGCATCCGCATTATGGCAGAAGCATGTTTTGCAAACTGCCGCCATTTTGAAATGCTCGAGGACATTAAATGCATGTCATTAAACCACGCATCAGCCACGTGGACGTTATGCGACCGTTCATTGACTAAATGCTGAACGGCAAAGATTAAATAACGATTCACCTCTCTTGATCGAGAGTGTCATCGAACTCATTTCTGTTTGGGTAAAAAAGCCAATATTGCAGTGCGCCCTGAAGCATCGACTCGAAAGCCTCATTTCCCTTGTTAGGTACGCTTCTTCTCTATCTCTTCTGATTCTACACTTGGTCCCCGTGGGGTCGTGCCTAGCTTGTGTAAGCATAGTATCACGGAGAACATCATGTCGACAAGTAGAAACACAGAAGAGGAAACGTCTCACATTGGCCGTGGTTCTAGGGTTTTATCATTAAGGGATCCTAACTCCGAAGGAACTCTAGAAGAAACCTCCGGTCAATCTGACACCCCTTGATACTCTAGGCGAAAATTTAACTGCTCTGCCATTTATTATCCTTCCGTTCTATCTTTTGATGATTTAACCGTCATACGTCGGCGGTTCCAGATTTTGGATGCCATTCTTCTAAAGGTTCTCGACTGTGATGAAAGAGCTTATGACTGTTCTCCTGATGAGATATGTATTTATCAAGATGCCCTGGAGGATATTTTATGTATTCCTTTCCCTAAAATCATTAGGCAAATTCTATGAAAATTCGGTCTGGCCCTAGGGCAATTGGCCCATAACGGATACAGACTCCTCATCAGTTGTGCCATCCTGTGGCTAGATGCATCCAACCGTCAAAATCCCCTGACAGTGCCCTCATTCTGCAATTTATTCGCACTCGAAGATGTTCCCCAAACCAAGACATGGTGGTATTTTAGTCGAAGGCCAACTCCCCTATGATGGTTGGTAAGCTGCCTTCGTCAGTCAAAGAGTGGTAGGACAAGTTCTTCTTCATTAGCAGTTCTGGATGGGAGTTTTAGAGGTCGGAAGACGAGCACACTCTCTGTATTTAGAGGAAATGGGGCCTCCCTTCATCTCAGTGTGAGCTCTAGCTCGTTTCACTTGGGTCTTTCCGCACTCTCCTTCTTGTCTATTTTTTTATCTCTGACATCTCTTTCCTCGCTTGTCTAGCTCGGCTGAAGACCTTGGTATCTTCAAAAGAAGCGAATGAGATCAACTGTGCTAGGGGTTATGACGTCCACAAACCAGATCAACTTCTAACCCCAGAGAGCCTCTCGACCTACCTTTTAGGCCCAGAAGTAGAAAGTGAGGCCATAGCTTTAGAGAGAGGTATTTTCTTAAATCCTTACCTACTCTTACTATCAACTAATTTCTCATCATATTTTGGCAATGCAGAAGCAGCAAACGAAGACATGGCTCCCAAGCTAACTAAGGAAGTTCTGGCCAAGTTAAAGGCGGAGAGGGGAAACTTGGCCTCAGTCAAGTTGCCAAGAAGAAGAAAATGAACGTAGAGGGAGACCGTGATCCCTCCATGGTTTCCCAATCTGTTCTCCTTACTGCTCCGTTGGTGACCACTCATCTTCTCCCTCTGACAGTCGAAGTAACTGGAATGAAGAGGATGAGAGCTAAGCTATATCAACCTTCTGACGTTGATCTGAAAAAATAAAGATTGGTACCTTCTAAGGAGGTCAGCAAGGATAATAGGAAAGGTATACTGACCGGGGATGATGGACCAATGGTCTTATTTGATGATGACCATGCCTTGGTCAAAGCCAAGTGCATGGAATCTCGTGCTGACTTCAAATATCTAGCCGACTGCTCTCTAGCAGCCACTTCTACAAATTTTTTGGTGGAGATGAGCACGTAGGTTTTGCTTCTGCCCTAACTTTCTTTCATCCTGCCATTTTTAGTAAGATCCTTTCCTTGGTTTTAGGCTTTTGCGAAAGGTGTGCATATAGCACATGAGGCTACTAAGTTTTCCTACCAGCAGGAGAGGTTGGCCAAGAGGAACCAGGAGCTTGAATAGGATATCTGCCAAGCTCACTCAGAGAGGGATGCCGCACTGTTGAATGAAAAAGAAAGGATTTGGAACTCCAGGCATTGAAGGAAAAGCTCATGGCTGAGGAGGCTTATACTGTGCATTTGTCCAGCGATCTGGACAAAGACATGGCTAAAAAAGCAACTATGGATGACGCGCACGAGAGGTCTTATGCCACCTTGACCAAAGCTGAAGAACATTTGGCATGTTTGCAGGAGATCCATGATAGGGAGCAATAAGAACACGATGAGGAAGTAACCTCCAGTTACTTTGAAGGTGTTGAAGAGATGTGGCTCCAGTGCATCAACAAATACCCTGATGTTGATTTTAGCACCCAACTCTTCGAGGTGACTATGGATGACTCTATGATTGCAGATGGGGTAGGTGGTGATAGAGGAGCTGAAGTCACTTCCCGCGCCTTCGCCAAGGATTCCCTAATTTAAAATGTGGCCGAAAAATCTATCTACAATGCTCCCTCTTATCCTAAGTCGTGGTGTTAGAAGAAGCAGACCCTTCTGCTGAGGGCTAGTGTTATTTATATTGTTTCAATCTTGGACCTCATCATTTTTCTTTTACTGTGTGTTTTTGCTCGGAATTGCATTTTAGTGGCCTTCGTTTCTCCGCCACATAGTAACACAAATCTTTTTATGCATTTCTGCTAGATTTCAAGCCATACCTTAGCATTTTGGCACCAAGTTGAGCTGTGCCTTGGTGCTTAAAATTTGTTGCCTTGGCATAATACTTAAAATTGTGCCGCAGCATTAGCTGAGCTATGCCTTAGTACTGAAAATTTGTGCCTTGGCTTAATGATTGTGCTTGTGCCCTAGCACTAAGCTGAGCTATGCCCTAGCACTTATGACTTTGCATAATGCTCAAGCATTGTGCCTTGGCACTTAGTTGAGTTGTGCATTAGCACATATGCCTTAGCATAATGCTCAAGTTTGTGCCTTAGTGTGATGGCTAGTTATCTCCTAGAACTCCTCTGACGGATGATCCTCCAGTTGTTGGGCGTCGGTCGCTGATCCGGACGCTTGCGTGGTACCTGCAAAGAGTAAACTAGGTCCTCCAGCTTGGCTCCTATAAAACATGGGTTAGTGCCCTCCGATTAGTCGTGACCAACGAGGCCTCCGATGCATAAGTTAGCCTCTTGCTTTAGTGGGAAAGACAAAAGGAAACAAACTGAGGCCGGACGGTAGCTGTCGGAGATCATATCCTTTTAACAGTACCACTTATGGGGTATTTATAGGAGAAAGGTGGCTTGGGGCTCAAGATTGGCGCGTGAACAATGCGTTATGGGCTCCCTTGTACGACATTAGGTCCGAGTGATGTGCGTGGCAGGCCAAAGTGGGCCGAGTGTGGTCGACGGGTTGGATTGGTCATATGTATGGAGGATTCTCGAGTAGATGCTCGAGGCATCCTAAGTCGGGGCATTGCTAGAGGGTGGACCCTCCGCTAGAGAGCCGGTCGGCAGGAGCCGCACCCTCGCCACAAGGAGTGCACCGAAGCTCTACCGATAGGTCTGCTAGCCGGAGGTTAGTGGTCATTTGTACGACAAGCCCCAGGTGGCTTTCTTCGGAAAGCCTGCGCGGCCCCACCGAGGGGTAGTCGCCGAAGGTTTGTATGAACGACAAGGCGGGGGCTAGAGGGCCCTCAGGGCCCGATGGAGCATCTGACGCGATGTGATGGAATCGGTCTCCTAAATCCTAGGTCCGGCTACCACAATAGCCCCTCAATCTTTCTCAACTTATTGGAAAAGATTGATCCCAGGATGCCGAATGCTTTGCTTCGGGAGATCAAACCCGTCAGAGCTTATACTGACGTCACCTGACAGAGCAGGGCAATCATTAAACATAGGCATTAGTGTCTCGCCACGTGTCGTGCCCCGATTCGTACAAAAAATTAATTACTCGCGGTGGTATTTTGTACCTGGGTGGGGCCTATAAATAGGCAGTTGAGGCTGATCGTCTGGGGTATACTTCAATCATACAGAACCTCTGCAGAGCTCTCCTGCCTTTGGACATTTTCCTTCGGATGCCATGGTTGAGGTAGTTACTTTAAGCTCTTCGGCAAGTTCAAATGACGATTCTTATTCAATGTTCAGGATGAGCTTGAGCGACTAACCGGTTGGGTCTCCCTAAGAGACTACTGAGTCGGCCGACCGAGGCTCATCCCATGCCGATCTGGTACCACCCCGCCTCACAGAAGGTCCTCCACTATTTGCCATTTCTCGTATGAGGAGGGATCTACTTATGTAGGACTTATGGGGGATTCATGCGCAAGACTTGCTCTTGGAGGACGGTCTCCCAGGACCCAGAGGAGCTGGCCTTTCCCTCAGTTGCATTATTTCTGCGACGGTATTGCAAAAATGGACAAATTATACCATTGGTTCCAGATTCTGTCATCTGTTATCCTCGCCGAATTGGGGTCGGTGGTAAGTTATGCCGATGAGTAGATAATCGTTCCTCTGATGGCAATTGCTGAAAGAGGGTTGAGGTTTCCACTTTATTGTCACCTCTGGTATTTTCTATGTGCATTTAAGCTTACTCCCAGTCAACTGTCAACCAATAGCTATCGGACTATCTACTCCGTGTAGGCTCTGTGCGAGAAGTACAACCTGGACTTTTATATGGCAGACACCTAATAGGACGTCTGGATTATCTGCAGACTTGTATGTGGCAGACACCTAAAAGGTATCGGATTATCTGCTCATACAATAGGATGTCTGGAAGATATTTCCTATTTGCTCGCAAGCCTTATGAGGATGTTATCTCAAGGCTGCCGGACTCTGAGTGGTGGACGAACACCTACATCTATATCTACAAGGAATATAACTTCGCACCAGAGGAACCGCGTCTGAACCCAGTTCCAACGATGCTGGGCGACCCAGGTCGGAGGCTCAATCTCTCTCTCTCTCCTTCTTAATGCCTGGCAGCCCCTGCCTTGTCTGAATGTGTTTGTTCCATGTGTAGATATCTCTGTTATTTCATAGTCCCGAGGAAAGATGATTCGGAGGAGCGGATTGCCGCACTTATGAGTTGTGAGCAAATGGATGCCCACTCTATGCTGGGGTACATGCCGTCGTACCGGAGCTTCCTGGAGGACCGAAAAACCAAGGGAAAAAGGAAAGCAGTTGTGGCTCCGGTTGCTCGTGGGCGTGCCCCTCCGTGGAAGAAACCTGGTCTTCATCAATATTTTGTGGGAGAGCCCTCGACGGTTTGTGGGGGAGAACTCTGAAAGACTCGGGAGGGATGCCCCAATGAATACTGTGACAAAGGGTGCCCCTATGAGGGCACCGGAAGGGGATGTTTTGGAGGTGTTACTTAAGGTGAAGGAAGAGCCCTTTGAGATGTCGGAAGGGCACACATATGATGCTGTCCAGACTCCACCAAGACGGCCGGTCCCTCGGAACGCATCCGAGCCCTGAGCCCCTACGTTTGAGAGGCGCTCCAGACACCCAATTCTAAGATCGGACAGTGTGGATGCTAATCCATCTATCGCCCATCCGCTCCTTCAAACACTTTAACTGTCGATTGATTTGAGGGCCCTCCCGACGGGGGTTGTGGATATGTATGATCAGGTCGGGGTACACCTTATAAAGGTACTGAAGACTCAATCATTAAAGGGAATTGCTGCATGCTTACTGATGGTACTTTCTGTCTTTTGCAGGCTTGCTAGGGCTATTCCGGAATGTACAAGGCTACCCAGGTATCACTCAAGAAGGCCTTTGATTGGGAGCAACGGACCCTGAAGGCGGAGGTTGATCACGGACCTGTGAGAGTCGAAAGGGATCTACTCCTCTAGTAGCTTATAAAGGTGTCGGCTGAGAGAGACAATTTGAAAGAGAAGCAGTTGATAGCCGAAGAATCCCTCTGGCAGTCTCAAGAGGGCCTTGAAAAGAAACTACACAAGTCCGCTACGGACGCAGACATCAAGGCTTATACGGAGGGGTATAATGACACAAACGTTGATTGTCGGTGGCAGGTGCATGAGCTCTACCCCGAAGCATATGGGATTGGCTATAGGGCGGTTTTTAAAGAAGCATGGGGATGGACGCTGGATGCTGCGAGAGTGCCCGAAGACTAACCCCTCCGGGCTGAGGCATCTATCCCGAAGCCAGAAATCCCTCCTCTGGTGTTGCCGGATAGGGATCCTTAGGTTGTCTTGTTGGGGGCTCCCCTGTCGGATCATCTGCAACAGGGCCTCCCCTGCTTTTGTTGTATTTTTACCTGTATCATTCGTAATGTAAATACAAAGTTTGTATTTCAACGTTACCTATCTTTTGTCTGGAGGGTATAGATCTCTTAATAAATATCCAAAGGAATGGACTAGGGGGAAGGGTCCAGATTGGTGCTGGACATATAACAGATATAGCCCCATAATGAGGGAAGGTCCGAATTGATGTCGGTCATATAAAAGACAGATCTCCATAATGAGGGGAGGTTCAGATTGATGCCGGACATATAACAGATATAGCCCCATGATGAGAGGGGGAGGTACGGATTGATGCCGGCCATATAACAGATATAGCCCCATAATGAGAGGGAGAGGTACGGATTGATGCCGGACATATAATAGATATAGCCTCATAATGAGAGGGGGAGGTCCGGATTGATGCCAGACATATAAAAGATTCATAAAGTAGTCGGTAGGCTATAACGAAGCTTGAAGCTTGCACCTATCGAAGCCATGGGATCTACAGACATCATAATCTAGAGCCATGTGGTGGACGATAGGTTATAACCAAGCCTGAAGCTTGTGCCTATCGGAGCCACGATCTTCAACACAGCGACCCGGCCAAGCCAATCGGTCGGTGTTCAAAGATAGATGGACATCATAATCCAGAGCCATGTGGTGGACGGTAGGTTATAACCAAGCCTAAAGCTTGCGCCTACCGGAGTCATGGTCTTCAATGCAGCGACCTGGCCAAGCTAGTCGGTCGGTCTTCAAAGATGGATGGACATCATAATCCAAAGCCATGTGGTGGACGGCAGGTTATAACCAAGCCCGAAGCTTGCACCTATCAGAACCACGGTATTTAATGCAGCGACCCAGCCAAGCCAGTCGGTCGGTCTTCAAAGATGGATGGACATCATAATCTAGAGCCATGTGGTGGACGGTAGGTTATAACTAAGCCCGAAGCTTGCATCTACCGGAGCCACGGTCTTCAAAGATGGATGGACATCATAATCCAGAGCCATGGGGTAGACGGCAGGTTATAACCAAGCCCGAAGCTTGCACCTACCGGAGCCACAATATGGACGGAAGGTTATAACCAAGCCCGAAGCTTGCACCTGCCGGAGCCATAGGGATGGATGTACATCATAATCCAAAGCCATAGGGTAGACGATAGGTTATAACCAAGCCTGAAGCTTGCGCCTATCGGAGCCACGGGATGGACGACAGGTTATAACCAAGCCCAAAGCTTGCGCCTGTTGGAGCCATAGGAATGGATGAACATCATAATCCAGAGTCATGGGGTGGACGGTAGGTTATAACCAGTCCCAAAGCTTGTGCCTACCGGAGACACGGGATGAACACCTGTGACAGAAACGAAAGGTGCAAAGTAGGCAGAAATACGCAAAAATATAATTCATTGATTGCCGAAGGAGGAGAGTTAAAAAAATTGGAGTCAGACAAACCAGTCGGCCATTCTAGCAAGAAGCTTGCTGGATCATGGAGCAGGTTAGGAAATGACGGGGACGTTTTCCTCAGCCTGAACTGTGTTGGGTCGAGCTTGTAGAGTCCTACGTCGGTTGATCCATTTGTCAAGGTGGCCTTGTCGGACCAGATGCTCTATATAGGCTTTAAAGGGGAGGCAGGCTGTTGTGTATTGGCATTTCTTCCTATGGTAGGACCAGAAGGCCTTTCCATTGGGATGCCCTCTGCCAATCTTGTGATCTGGCTCCCTATAGAAGGACTCGTCCCTGATTTGCCAGAGGACAATATAGATTGGCTCTATGAAGACTGTCGTCTCTGCCACGTAATCCTCCAGTCTTAGTGCTCTTCTCTCTCCTGTCTTCACAATATTGACCTGTCTCTGGTTGTGCAGGGCAGGGGAAAGTCTGTCTTGAGGGGGCTGTATAGAGGCACGCTCGGCCAGGAGATCCTCCGACTCGCAGAATTTGTCTATCATTTGCATGAGGTCATCCATGTTCTACACAGGATGAAGCATAATCTCCCGGAGCATGGGACTCTCAGATTTCAGGACTAGCTTGAAGGAGGAGGTGGCAATCCCCTGGTTGTAGTCCGGATGTCGTTGTAAATTTCCAAGTAGCGATCGGCATATTGCTGGAAGGTCTCCTCCAGATGCTTTCTGAGGCCGATAAGGGAATCAACCCCTTTCTTTTTCTTGCCACTGGTGACGAAGCGAGCTAGGAAGGCCCGCTCCAAATCCCTAAATCTTCGGATGGACTGGGGCGGGAGCTTGTTGAACCAAAGAGAGCCTTGCATTCCAAGGCTTGTTGGGAAGATCTTGCACTCCACGGCATCACTCGAGGAGTAGAGCGCCATGATCTATCGGAAATAGATGAGGTGGGTGTAGGAATCAGTCTTCGGGTCATACCTTGTGAACTTTGGCAGACCGAAGCTGGAGGGTAGGGTGGCTGAATCAATAGTTCGGGAGAAAGGAGAGAGGCTGAGCTGTTCCAAGCGAGCATTAACAGCATGATAGGCCTGGCCGATGGGACGGTCGGCATGATGGTCTCTCCGATGGCGACGATGCTCTCTTTCGTCATTGTCTGTGGCCTGAGAGCGATGACGGTGCCTCTCCTCCTCCCTGTGATGGTGGTAAGGCCTCTCTAGTGTTGGCAGCAGGTCATGGAGGTCGCGCGGGTAGACCTCAATAAACTCCCCCCTTCATACATGTACAGTGGGACAGATGATGTCCCTAAGGATCGTCCACTGGGGGGATTCACGACGTCTGGAATGCCGACTGTCATCTTCCTCCAGCCTGGTCATCCGACTGTCTTGGCCCTCGGCTACTTTTTTTGCCTTGCGCTCACGGTCCTCCCTCGAACGATGTCTGTGTGGCCCCCGTTCTGACAACTGTGAGGCTGAATCTGCAGCTCCGGACACTTTGGTCACCTGGTCTTTCAAGTAGGCAATCTCTGCATCCTTCTCTTTGAGTATCCGGTCCATGGCCGCTGAGCTCTAGCGTCAGTCCGGAGGGGGAGGCAAAGAGCCCCAGAGAGACGTATTGAGGTTGTTGAGGAGGAACGAGGGGGAGAAAGGCATTCTGGTTTGTCAGTGTGGTATTCGTGCCTTCCATGGAGTGAGGTTTGGAGGAGTCTCAATCGAGGGACAGAAGTTAAGTTACCACCAAGGATGGGATTTGTGGTGCCACCATGAACGCCAATTATGGTGGCTAGTTATCTGCTAGAACTCCTCTAACGGTTGATCCTCCGGTTGTTGGGCATCGGTCGCTGATCCGGATGCTTGCATGGTCCCCGCAAAGAGTAAATTGGGTCTTTTTTCTTGGCTCCTGTAAAACAAGGTTTTGTGCCCGTCAGTCGGTCGTGACCAATGGGGCCTCTAATGCTTAAGTTTGTCTCTTGCTTTAGTGGGAAAGACAGAAGGAAACAAACTGAGGCCGGACGGTAGCTGTCAGGGATGAAATCCCTTTAACAGTACCCATTATGAGGTATTTATAGGGGAAAGGTGGCTTGGGGCTCAAGATTAGCACGTGAACAGCACGTCATGGGCACCCCCGTGCGATACTGGGCCCGAGTGGTGCACGAGGTAGGCCAAAGTGGGCCGGGTGCGGTTGACGGGTCAGATTGGTCATATGTATGGAGGATTCTTGAGTAGATACTTGAGGCATCCCAAGTCGGGGCATTGCCAGAGGGTGGACCCTCTGCTAGAGAGTCGGTCGGCAAGAGCCGCACACTCACCACAAGGAGTGCACCGAAGCTCTACCGATAGGTCTGCTAGCCAGAGGTTAGTGGTTGTTTGTCCGACAAGCCCCTGGTGTCTCTCTTCGGAAAGCGTACGGCACCCCGCCAAAGGGTAGTCGCCGAAGGTTTGTATGACCGACAAGACAGGAGCTAGAGGTCCCTCAAGACCCGAGGGAGCATCCGACGCGATGTGATGGAATCGGTCTTTTAAAGCCTTGGTCTGGCTACCACACTTAGCACTTAACTGAGTTGTGCCTTAGCACTTATGCATTTGCATAATGCTCAAGCATTGTTCCTTGGCACTTAGCTGAGTTATGTCTTAGCACTTATGCCTTAGCATAATGCTCAAGCGTTGTGTCTTAGGGCTTATGCCTTAGCATAATGCCCAAGCATTATGCCTTAGGACTTATGTCTTAGCATAATGCTCAAGCTTGTATCTTTGCACTAAGCTGGGTTGTGCCTTAGCACTTATGCCTTAGCATAATGCTCAAGCTTTGTGCCTTAGCACTTAGCTGAGATATGCCTTAGCATTTATGCCTTAGCATAATGCTCAAGATTTGTGCCTTAGCACTTAGCTGAGATGTGCCTTAGCATAATGCTTAAGCTTTGTGCATTAGTACTTAGCTAAGCCATGCCTTAGCACTTATGCCTTAGCATAATGCTCAAGATTTATGGCTTAGCACTTAGCAGAGTTGTGGCTTAGCACTTATGCCTTAGTATAATGCTCAAGCTTTGTGCCTTAGCATTTAGCTAAGCTGCGCCTTAGCATAATACTCAAGCTTTGTGCCTTAGCACTTAGCTGAGTTGTGCCTTAGCACTTATGCCTTAGCATAATGCTTACAGGTTTAATAGATGGGAACATGAAAACTTTACGCCCGTCCATGGGTTTATTATGAATGGAGTGCATCAACACAACTGTTTACACTTTGGTTTGAATCATCAACTCTCACTGTTCATAAGATTCGGCCTTGCTTATGGTATTTTTTTAAAACTCTGTGATCCAATCATTTAGTGGCTCTTCCCTTGTCTCGAGACACCTGAGATTTCGACATGACAATAATATATATATATATATTTAAAACATAGCTCTTTTCTGTATTCTTGGTCTTCTCCATCAGAAACTACTTGAGCCTCCCCTTAATTGGATTATTCACCTAATATCCTTAGGTGAACTTATTCTTAAAACAAGTCAGACAGACACTATTCGATCACCTCACTTTTCCTTTATTTTTAGGGCAATACCGAGTCACTCACCTTTTAAGGATATTAGGGGTATAAAACAAGCAATCCAGAAATTAACCTCAACAAACAAAGCAAGGTTCTTCTTCCTTTTTTATATTTCACAACAGCTCCTATAAATGTTGGCTTATTAAATGAGATTGCAAAAATGATGGACCACTTATTCATAAAAATAAACATTTTATCAGGCAACTTATTACAAGGACATAAAAAGCCTGAACTACTAATCCACAATACCTCGCCGGCCGAGCTACTCATGTTTCCCAGCATGCTGAGTTTTTAGCCCAACCTCCTTTTTATTTTTTCGACGATCATGGCTTCACGGTGGTGCCGGATAGAGTAATTATAGCATTCTCGCGTTGTTTTTTTATCGCCCTTGAGCTCACCTACCCCTCTTGGTGTTGGGAATTTGATCTTCAGGTGATATGTAGAGATAACTGCCTTTACTTTATTCAATAGCACGCGCCCCACAATTGCATTGTAAGCGGAAGACGCATCTACTACCAAGAAGTGTGCCATAACTGTGATATGGTTCCCCTCTTCTCGCAGGGTCACAGGGAGTGCTATTTTCTCCTTAGGGTAAGTCGCCTCTCTTGAAAATCCGACTAGAGGGGAAGTCATTGGCCTTAACCTGTCTCTTCCCAATTGTAACTGATCAAAAGCATGTAGAAATAAAACATCTATTGAGCTCCCGCTGTCGATCGCACTATTCTTGTCTTAAAATTAGCAATTACCATAGTGACCACAAGAGGGTCATCATGAGGGTACAAAGTTCCCTTTTCATCTTCCCCTGTGAACACAACTAGGGAGTCATCCTTCCTTGCAATTTTGTTTGGTCTCCCAATCGAACATACCTCCATCGAGTTGTCATTCTCCAATTTCCTCATGTGAGCCTTCCGGGCTGCGCTGGACTCTCCGCCTCTAGCCAACCCTCCATAAATCACCCTAATTTCCCCTATAGGGGCATTGTTGTTTGGGGCTTGATTTCTCTTCAGCTTCCTTTGTCCATCAGACTGTGGCCTTTGCTCCCTTCTCTACACAAACCTCTGCAATCTTCCTCTCTGTATAAGGTCCTCTATCCGGGCCTTAAGATCAACACAGTCATTCATATGGTGACCGTGGTCATGGTGGAAGCGACAATACCTCTCTCTTGATCTTTTGTCGGGGTGACTCTTTAATTTACTCGTCCACCTCATGTCAGGATCATCCCTTAAGTCGTCTATTATGTGCTCTACCGAAGCAATAAGCGAAGTATAGTTCCTGTATTTTTTCGGCAGTCCACCATCTCTTCTTGGGGAACCCCTGGTCTCGACCCTTTTGTTCTTTTGGTCATGACTAGTTCCTTTTGGGGGATCCCTTCTATTTCGATCTTCACTTGCAAAAACTTGGACCGGGGGTGCCTGCCCTAGGTTCCATCACCTTGCCCTCTCCGTGCGTTAAGAGTGTCTTCCGCATTCATATATTTCTAAGCTCTCATCATGAGCTCGGCCATATCCTGGAGAGGATCTTGCGTTAAGTTAAATAAGAGTGTACCTAACCATAGACCCGTTATGTAAGCTTCCATGGCAATCTTATCATCGGGGCTCTCTATCTGCATGGCCTCCTTCGTAAAACGGGCAGTGTAATCTCTGACTGATTCTCCCTTCTTCTAGCAGACCGTCAGCAGATGGGTGTCTGACTTCCTATACTGTCGCCCTGCAATAAAGTGGCTTATGAACCCCTGACTCAACTCCTTGAAATTATTGATGCTTCCCGGCTTCAATTTATTGAACCACATTCGAGCACTTCCCTTTAGCGTGATCGGGAAGGCCCTACACATTACTTCATCTAGAACGGCTTGTAACGTCATCAGATTTTTGTATGTCTCCAAGTGATCCAATGAGTATGAGGTACCGTTGAATGATTCAAGAACAAGCATCTTGAATTTGGAGGGGAGCGGGACACCCAACACGTGTAGTGAAAATTGGGAATCTGTGGTCTGCCCTAGCTCTTTGACTGTGGTTGGCGCCTTTCCCTTCATACACTTTTTATACCATCTATTTGGGCTTGCATAACTGCCAACAGATCTTCATCCTATTTTTTCAGAGGTGGTCTGGTGGTCCTGCTACCATGGGGGTCTTGATTCAGTGACTGGTTCACGTTGCGATCCATCCTCCTCTCTCCAATTTCCTCGATCTCTTCATTATTCCCCTCCTGCTCCTGGGGGCAGATCTGGGTTACGAGCAGGTTGGGATGGAATGGGAGGATTCTAATGTGCCCTTAAGACTTGATTCTCTTGTCGGACTTCCTCTAGACTCTTGGTTAGCAGCTCCACCTGACGTTGCATGGCCATGAACATTTTCGGTGTTATGTTTGGTAGGTCTTGAATGTTGATTCCTGCCATCGAACGAGTATTGACCATATGAAAATCCTTTACCACTCAGATGATTCCCATAGACGGCGCCAACTGATGAAGCGATTTCCGTGCTTCTCGTCCAGCAGCTCAGATACCCTGGAAGACAAATCTCTTGACACCGGTGGGGTGCCGTCCAAAGTTCCTCCGTTACCTAAGTCAGTGATATTTTTTTGGGAAGGATCGATCTCAAGGAGTAAAAATGAAAGTCCGAAAAAATAGTCTGTACCTCGTATTGTGTTATTGTGGGAGTTATATGCCCACGACCCAGCCTTGATGAGCTTCCGTGATTCTCATAATCCTCCCTTGATTTTTGCATATACTTTCCTATTTAACGGAAACCTTTCATTCTTATCCCAACCATTGCAGAAGGTCGTTTCATGTTTTTGGCAAGTCGATCATCCAATTTAAACGTGTGCTTGAGACTGTGGTTAGTCTTTCGGTAGCCCCTTGCCCATTCAGACCAAGGATGCATCAACTCATCTGTAATCCGAGCTGGTGCTGCGCCGAGATGGCGAGTAGCCTGACGATGACCTTTCACTGGTGCCGAGCTAAGAGCTCTCAGCTCAGCATCCTTTATCATTTACTAACAAAAATAAAAAGTTAACTAAAAAGTAAAATAGGTTGGTACAAAAAATCAGTGGTTTGGTTCTTCGATCTGAAGAAAATTCTTGTTGTTTCTTAAGTTAAATTCGATGGAGTAAATCAAAAAATCATTTATTTTTGCATGAGTGTTGTGTGTTGGTGTGGGGTGCCCCCCTCCCCGATCTCTCTGGCTTGGCTTTCGATGGTGATGGACTTTAGCTCTTTTGCAATATATCAATAGGGTCGCAACCTAGCTTCAACATGTCACTGGCCGGATGAGGCCACAATATCATTCATTACATATCACTGAGATTGCAACCCAGCTTCAACATGTAAAAAGGGGCATCTTCCACAGCCATTAAGGCACAATCATCCTTCATTACTGTTCCACAATTGTTTTGTAAGGAAACCATTCCCATTCGTATATACACATATATATACCTTTTCAAACCCTTTCCAAAACAATGCCTGAAGGCCATTTCCTTCCAAAAACCAAGCCCAAAGGCCAAATACTTTCCAAAATCGTTTGTATGCATGTACCGATGCAATGCATGCCAATGAACTTTCCAATGTGAATCAATTACAAAAACAAGTCTAAAGTACTCATGCACGCACTAAAGAAATGGATCATCATACACTCACCGATACCACTTAATGGACAATTCCCTTTCCTTTATCCAGTGATTCCTGGTTCTCCACACTTGTGCCTGTGAAAACATCTCATAAAATTCAGCCCCAAAATGATATGAACAGGACAATACTCTACATGAATAACATATTACTCCCACTTCTACAAGTCACCTCGCATATATACTTTATTTCATAGGAATTTCTCCCTTAAAATATAAAATTCTCTATAAAAGACTTGTAGATCACAACCCTAAGAGAAACATATTTGATTATAGAATCCAAACTCTATGTTCTTATGATTCGAACAAAGTTCAAGTCTTTTGCCTATGGAGTTTGCATCATATTCAATGACTAACATCAACACTAGTCACCCTATCCCCATTTCCCTTCTAGGATTTTCCATCCCATGTTATCCATGTATAAGAATGAAGTATACACATTTAATCCCTTCTCAAAATAAGAAATCAAAGTGTATCAAAGTCTATAGGAAGTTTACTTACAAGGACTTACAATATAGAGATAAATTTCCTTCAAGTTCACTTCTTCTTCCTGAAGTCATCAATGGCTTCCAGGCACTTCCCTTCCTCTCTCTCTCTCTCTCTCTTTCTAGAGTTCAAGTATAATATAAAATGAGTATAGAATGTTCCCAAATGATTTCTAAGTGTTTTGGAAGTCCCCCAATTGACACCTCATTCAAAAACATCCAAAATGTCTTAAACATAACTGTATGTGAACCTTTGTTCGGACGAGCCCAGACCTTTGTCCGGACGACCACTTTCGTCCAGATGGGAACACCCCATCTTCCGGATGACCAAATCTGAAATTTCCCCAAAAAGTCTCTGCTCACTCGTCCGGACGAACCTCAACCATGGTCCGGACGAGGCAAACGGGAATTGCTCCAAAGACCTCCAAACTCATCCCCAACCCTCCAAACTCAAACCCAAACACTTCCCCATCATTCTAAACACCAAAATGACATCCTAAAGTCATTATATGACCTACCCAAGTACATACATGCTCCAAACTTAATTTCCTCAAAGATTAAATGGTGAATCATCACCACAATTGACCTCAAACACTCTTTCTATCCTCATTTCAACATAAATCATCCCCAAATCACTCTAACATTATAATTCTCAAGGTTGCCATACTCAAGGTATACCATGACCACTAACCATGTTTAAATATATTATTGGTGCATAATACCTCAAAGGAAATATTAAATTATACTAAGAAAACGGGTATTACAACAACAATGTCGAAATATGAAATGATAAGTTGAACGACATGAATATAGGACATGCACACGCACACACACCTTCTATAATTACCACATGATTTTACATATAAATTTTAAGGTATTAGACTATGTCCCTAACACATTAGAACATCTTGACATTCATTTTCGACATGATTACCACACACACATACGAAATTTAGCGACTAGGTATGCTAGTCTACCACCGAGTCAAGACAATGCAATTAACCCATGGCCACACCAAAAATCACCCATCATACGCAAACCCATTTGATTTTTATTTGGATTCATTTTCCATAATTCCAACTAAGATTCGACATCTAACTAGCCTATGTAAATATGCATTTACATACTAGATTTTCCATAAAACATGGACTACTCACCATTCAACACAAATTGATTTTCCGGCAATTAAGGAGAAGTCATTACAACAAGGGTTTATGAACCTCAAGTCCATGAACACACCTATTCCTACTACTCCAATGGAATACACCTAACAAAATCAAATTGACAATAAGACATGTCAATAAACACTTCCTATGCTCATATACACATACATGTATGAATTTGACAAGATATAGGCAACACCCAACACCATTCACAACCTAGGCACCAAAGCACTCAAAACCCCTAAATCAAAAAAACATAGAACTCGAAATACCACCAAGAAAAGCGATTACAATGTAAGCCATATTTCGTAGAAGTATTCTCACGCCTTAAGCTCCACAAATCCGGCCTCAGATCGAACCCAGACACTTAAATCACCATGGATCCCCTCCTCTCTCTCTAGCACCTCGCTAGACCTTCAACAGCCTCCATGGAAGCAAAAACATGTTTTTGGAACCCTATAATGATTTAGGTTTTTTTAGAAACCCAATTGGAAGAAAAAACCCGAAAATGCCCTTCATTTATGCACAATGAGCGACCTTTGTCCGGATGACCCACACCCTCGTCCGGACGACGACCTTCGTCCGACCGACCGACCACCATGGTCTAGGACGACCAATGCTCAAACCTCCAGCCAAACTCCCTGGTCACTCGTTCGTCCGTGACCAAAGCGTGGTCCGGACGAGGCCACCAGAAACACCTCCAAACACCTCCAAATCAACACCCAATCTTCTAAACTCAAATCCAAACACTTTTCCATCATTTTAGACATCGAATTAGCATTATAAGGCCATTCTATAATTTTCCCAAGTATCACGCACCTTTGATTTCCTATTTTCTACAGACTTATGTGATACTAATCGACCCAACATCCACCACTTGTAATTTCTATCCTTAAATTACATAGGATTTACAACCCGTTTTAATTTCCATGATCTTCAAAAATATTCTAAAAGATTTATTTAATAAAATTCAGGAATGGGTATTACAACTCTCCTCCCCTTAGGAGATTTCGTACTCGAAATCCAAAAGTTCCCGACCATCACAACATTCCTTCCCAAAGAGTTTAACCCATGCTCGGTTACTCTTTCTCTTAATAATACTTTTTCCCCACCCCGATACTATTTAATGACAAAGCATTTTGCCAAGACAACCTACACCTTCATGGAAAGACAACCACAAAATATGCTAATCCAAAACCGCAAACCATATACCACGCTACTCTTTTACCTCGTAACATCACCATTGAGCTCAATCTATACTGAACTCTTCCCGAGTACTCTCACAATCCTCCCAAGACATTGTAATCCCCTACTAAATGTGGCACTGGCCTCTCATTATCATCAATACATTAGGCATGAGTCAAAATTCTCTTAACGCACTATACTCAAGATGAACCATTCCCTACCGTCATTCCGGTGAAAATTTACACCCACTAATTTAATAATGGCGAGAAATCATCCTTCGGTTTTCTTGGAACTAGCTAACACATAAAACCTCAACATAGGATCTTGAACCCAACATCACTACTAACCATATTAGTATTACTCAAATGCTCCACTTCATCTAGAATTCCCTTTTTGGGTTAACACCATTCGATAATACATTAAGATTACCCATGCTAACTTTCCATGCTTCAATATAGGCCTTCAACTTATTCACAACAAAACTCTGCACCTCTTACCATGCAACTATTCAAAAGAGACTATCTTGGATACTCACATAACTATCTTTGCGCCATCACTCATTTGATAGTAGAAGTTATTCCAATCATACGGAACAATTTCTATTCACCCCACCAAAACTCTAGGTTTCACATAATCCTTCCTAATTGGCACTCACTAGGCCATTCTCACGATGACAAACCTCAATGATGCACCTTACACTTGATGCAACCCAACTTCACGACCTCAACATAGACTTAGGATCTACACGACTGAGAAAGGTGCCAACACCCCATGAAACCAAATAACTCCTTTTACAATATCCTAACACAAAGATCCTTAACATCACTAGTTCATTCAAACAAAAGCAAAATGAACTTCACCTAACAATCCACAAGTAATCCAATTGGAAACATCCCTTCCCATTTAGAAAATCTTACCACGCTAAAGCCCGCAATCATGCATTCTTCCTTTTCATTCGAATACTAACATATTTGAAAATACTCTCCCAAGCCTTGATATAAAAACTCAGACGATCACGTAAATGCATTCCACCACCAAAAACCAATATCGCTATTCTTCAAGTTAACTTTACTCGACACCTTACACAAACCTCCTCTGCAAAAATCCATTGACTTGATCACTAAGATCAAATTCAATGCCAAAAGACAACCATCTATTTTCCCTTCATAATACACATCTAAACTTGGCCTTCTTGGCTTACTCAAGATTTCATAACCCCATCCGGGTTCTAACTAGAAAAACCTCACACTTATTTGAACCAACACCACATCCATTTTTCTTAACTCTAGAATTATTTTGACTTATACTTAAACACGACTAACACCATTTTCCATCAAATTTCTAACTTCTGATGTCATGTATCATCCCTGATAACTGTAAAGCCAGCTATCCAAAGATGACATGTGGCTACAACATCAACTAAACACATCTACTACATGACAACTGGAAATAAAAACACCACTGATCTGATTATAAATCTTAGATGATACAACAACTCTGATATAGACTCAAATAAATAAAAACACTAGGCTCAAGGCTGATACAACTCTACTACAACACCACTAAACAACTGCTACTACAACACAACTCCAACAACTAAAAAGTAGACTCAAGGTAAGAGCTAAACAATCTCTCAAAGATAATAAAGAAGTAAATAATAGATTCCACAACTCTAACAATGCTGACAAACTTGACTGCAGTTGGACTAGACAGTACTCTAGCCTTCAATACCTAAAAGAAAGAGCACAAACGTGCATCAGTGATGACGGTTGGTGAATACGTATAGAAGTGCATAATAAATATAAGTAAAATATCTAAGGATCACTATCTCCGAACATATGTCTTTTTATCATAAAACTCATCTTTTGATCAAGAAAACTTTTCAACCTTTAGAAATCTCAACACTTTAAAGATATTTTATATTTCTCTCTTCATTATCCCTTTTTCCAAAACTCTTTACTTTCAACGCATGCCAAAATCCCATTTTCCATATTGAATTACCAATTCTGATTTATCATATTTTTTTAGAATTTCTTTCCCAATGAACCATCTCGAACAAACCATCACATCTCATCTCAAACCCCAACTCATCTCAATAACTATAATAGCCAAGGGTCATTCAATTCTGCTGACCAGCGTTATGACAGATCTGTAACCTCGTATATTATTTCTGATAGGTATAGGGGATATGATCCAAGGGTTGCTCGTAATATCGTCTCAGCGGTAGGGAACAACAATTGCTCCTACATTTTCCTTGAAGCTAGGCACAACGTCCTTACATTTTCTTTGGGACTAGGCAATACCCCTACATTAGCCTTGGGGCTAGGCTATAAGGCTATAACAACATGACATAAATCTTTACAACATTCTTTCTTCTCTTCTTACAAAATCTCTTTTCCAAATTCACTTTATCATTTAAAAGCTCTTTTATAAATCTCTTTCTTATTCTTTTGAAAACACACATTTATCATTCTATTAAAATCTCTTTTCTTTTCAAAACATTTCCATCTTTTAAAACATCATTTCATCAAAACACTTTATATCTCAACAATTCTTTTAAACCCTTTCCTTCTAGAAATCATGTGTTATTCTCAATACTCCTTATATTTCAAAACAACCCTTTTAAATCCCTTTTATTTAGAACACATGTGATCCATAGGTTTTAAATCATCTTTCCATCACATTTCAACACCATCACTTTAGACTAGGAAAAATTCTAGATTATCTAAATTATACATATCTATAAAAGTATTCACCTTATTGAATAACTTGCTTTTCTTCTCGATGATTTGATGTTGACAGCCTCTCGATACCTAACACAACCCCCAAAAGGCTAATATCAGAAAATAAACTCTTTTCTATTATTAATCTACTAATTTTTATACTAAAATTCTCATTTTTTACAATTTTACAAAAGTTCACAAATTTCCCGAAGTACTAGATATCGATATCTTGCACTGAGCAGATATCGATATCTTGCACAGAGCCTGGATACCGATTTGTAATGTCCTAAGATACCGTACACATAAGTCTCTAGGTACCGATATCTAAGCCTACTGGGATATCGATATCTGGGACAATTTCTAAGATATTGGTTTCTGGTTAACCCAAGATACCGCTGCCATGTATTCTTTAGATATCGATATCTGGAAAGCCCTAGATATCAATATCTAAGAAATCTACAGACTTCGAATTTTCTTCCATGGTGAGTTCTAATGATCCAAACTTACTCAATTCTTAACCAAAATCAATCAAATAAAATCTACAAGATTCCTAAGGGTGAGTACAAGTTACTACATGAGCTTTGATGCAAAAATTACCTCAATCGGATGTGTTTTGAAAATGAAATCGGATTTTGCGAAGTTTGGGTTTTTTGTTTCACACACTATTCATCATCATCCTTGCGATAATTCCTCCGAATTCTGAATTCAATTTTCTGAACCCTAACCAGAGCTCTCCCTCACACTCTTAATTGTTCACTCTCTCTCTGCCGAATTGATTTGTGAAGAAATAAAATAAGTTTGATACAGAATGAGTTTAATATTTGTCTGATACAAGTTCTATATTTGTTTCTTACTCTTCAATGGCAAATCATGACACCTACCAAGATTAATCTCCTACATTTGCTTGATTATTTGACACCTAGCATAGATTTGGACAACACATCAATGCATACACTTTGTTTGTATCGAACCTTTACGTGCCTTTCTCTTCCAATCGACAACACAAAAGCCATGGACAAGTTTGAGCTTCCAACTTCACACATTTCACTTTTGATTTATCTTTCTTATGCTTAAGTCCCTGAAACTTATTATTCCATTTCGATTATATCTTATTCACACTTATTTCCCTTCTTTAAGCTCCTAAAAATTTCCATTTTTTAAAAATACTTATTTGGTATTTCCAAACTTTGAAAATTATCTCGAGTATTTTTACTTCATTTCATTATATTTTTAATTATTTAATCCCTTTACTAAATCCTTAATAAATTCTTAATTAAGTGATTAGGCTTGATTAACGAGAACAGATTTCATACATGATATCACTATGGGTCACCAAATCACTCTTTATACAGAGATCCATCAACACTGGAAGATACGTCGATTTATAATACCTTCGATAACACATTAAATGTTATTGTTAAAAGATGATACATATAAAGTGTGATGGTTAAATTATTTATTACACTTGAAAAATGTCATTGTTAAATAGATAATAGTTTTATAATACTTTTGATAACACATTAAATGTGTCATCATTTATTTTTCATGTCATTTTTGCCTGTCATAACTTATAATGATAGATAACAGTAAAAAATTATCATAAAAAAGATTGACTTTTAATGACACCTCCAAAGATGACAGTCGTAAAACTATCATCTATGACATTCCATGACACTTTTAAACAGTCATCTTTAAGCATTTTTGTAATAGTGTATGTGCATTACATCATGATAATAACGCAGTAAATTGTCCTTCCAATATGGTAATTCAAAAAATATGCTCAACTTTTTCCAACCATATGGTAATTTATGGATTATCTTTAACTAGTTTACCAAAATTAAATTTCAGGCCTTTCAATTGATCAAGCACCATAGACCCGGTTAAACGACATGGCACCTTTGTATGTTCTTCCTTCCCATTGAATGATCTTTTATCTCATCGAAACACGTGACTATCATCTAAAAAACATTGGTGGTCCATGTAGATGTGCTTCTCGCAATGCTTCAACCAAGTAGAGCATGTATCCTTGTGACATGAAGGACAAGCAAGTTTGCCTTTAGTGCTCCATCCTAGTAAATTTGCATATGCATGGAAATCACTAATAGTCCACATTAATCTAACCCGCATATTAAAATTCTAACTAGTTGATGCATCATATGTTTTTACTCCAACTTCCCATAATTCCTTCAACTCATCTATCAAAGGTTGTAAATAGACATCAATATTGTTTCCAGGTGCTGAATGTCCAGGTATAAGCAATGATAGCATAAAATATGGTTGTTTCATACACATCCAAGGTGGTAAGTTGTATGGCATCAAGACAACAGGCCATGTGCTGTGAGCAACACTCATGGTTCCGAATGGATTAAATCCATCTGAGGCCAACCCAAGTCCAACATTACGTGGATCTATAACAAATTCCTTATGTTCAAAATCAAAAGTTTTCTAAATAGGGGAATCTACAGGATGCCTCATACAACCATATTTGGTGCGGCCTTTGTTCCACCTCATAGATGATGCAGTCTTCAATGACATAAACAACCTTTGCAACCTTGGTATTAATAGAAAATGGCATAAAACCTTTCTTCGGACTTTCTTACTCTTTTTTGATGATGAGGTTACATCTTATTGGTGGTTTTCAACTGTCTTATACATAGGCTCATGACATATATGACATTCTATCGCTTCAGCATATTCTTTCCAATAAAGCATGTAATCATTAGGGCAATCATGAATTTTGTTGTATGTAAGACCCAATTCCCCCATCACTTTTTAAGTTTCGTAGTACATCTTTGGCAGTGTTTCACCCTTTGGAAATGCCTTCTTCAGTAGTGCAAGTAGCATGCTAAACATCTTGTGAGTCGATTTCCCAAGACATTTAATGTGAAATAGTTGAACAATGAATAAATGTTTTGAAAATGTTTTGCACCCTGGATACAAAGGTTTTTAGCATCACGTAACAACTAAAAAAGGTTTCAACATCATCATTCGATATTTCACCCATGCCAATATCACTCTCTGGGATCCCAAACGTCTCATGTATTAAGTTTCGCATGTTATTGTGCCTATCAAAGTCATTCTGTACATTAATGGGACTTCCAACAGTTGTATTAGATCATGAAGATTCCCCATGAGCTATCCACTTTGTATAACCTTTGATGAATCTGTCACATATTGTTGGTTTATAGCCTCAGACTGCGTCACCCATCTACCATTTCTGAACTTTACACATGGACACACAATTTTCCCGTCCACACTTACATTGTCAAATGAAAATTGTAGAAATTCATCCACTCCGTTAATATATTCCTTGCTCAATCGAGATTGATGTTTCCAACTCCTATCCATTAGAGTTTTTTGTAGTGAATATCAAGTGTGAATCTCTACAATATACGCATAGGTATCATAAAAATTATAGAACAAGAAATACATATGGATGTTCGCATTGTCTACAATGTAGTTAGTCCAAAAAAGATAACTAGAACATAAAAATATAAACAAAAAAATCGATAACTAAAACAAATGTGTATAATCTTTTCCATTTAAGACCAAATTTATATGGCAATTTACATACGAGATTAAGAAAATTTGAACAAATAGAGTATAGCAGATTACTTTCTAAATCAAATCAATGTGATCTCCTCCTTCCTAAACCAAATCCTTGTGATCATTCTCAACTCAGTTGCTCTTGTGAGTTGGTGGATTAAGAAACTATACATATGTTTATATTTACATATTTTTCCTATTTGATTTCAGGATCTTGAACAACTAGTAGCAGAGTTAAGAGCATATATAGTATATATTATAGCAAAGATAGGAGTGCATCTTAGTGAAAGCTTAGCATTAGTGGATTTGGTTGTGTCCCTACACCATGTTTTCGACACCCCTGACCACAAAATCATATGGGATGTTGGACATCAGGTGACTATCTCAATCTATGCACATCAATATCAATAGTAAGTGAAAATACACATACATAGACAGAAAGTAGGCATATAGCCATCAATAGTAAGTGAAAATACACATACATCAAATATTCTGCATAACTTTGACAAATTTGGTTATCTGTCCTCTGGGGATAAAAACCAAAAGGTCTCATAGATGGAAAGTAGGCATATAGCCATACTTGTAATAACCATAAAGGTCCACCACAACTGCTAGTAATCTTACTTTGAACAAAAGTATAGATACCCTTGTACAAAGTTCCTAAAACAAAAGGGGCTAATGCAAGTTTAGTACCCTGAGCCAAGCAAACAGCTAATTTGATGTATTCTTTGGTGATCTTCAACTCAACTACACATAACAGATATTTATTAATCCAGTACAAATAGAAGGCAGTTTTCTCATGGAAGGAAGGTGGTGAATTGCATGTTTTGCTATGGGTAGAAAGAAAATTTGAATAACTCTTTGAGGTTGTTTTAAAAAGAGGGGAATAAGGAGAAGGCTCAAGGATGACAGTAACCTCAATGCATGTGCTAGATAATCCAGTAAGATGGACAATATCCAGGATAGTTGGGGACATAGGTCCATGAGTAAAAACAAATGTATTGGCAGAAGTGGACCAGAAACAAGCAGCTGCTGCAAGTATTAGAGGATTCAAATGGCAGTTTTGAGTAGAGAGTTCTAAAGTCTCAGCTATACTC
>NMUG010000063.1:0-29584 GCA_002855965.1 Monotropa hypopitys
AGTGTTGTGAAATCTCGAAGACTAACGTTCATGCAATTTATTCAAGTTAGTCCCAACTTTACTTCTCAACTCAAATCACAACCATTACCTCTAAATCCGCTAGCTTTATAATTTCAATATACATATATCTCCGTATCAAACCCAAGTGTTTATTAAATAACCTTAATTATTTACACGGAGTAATAAAAGAATTTAACGGAGGATACGGGTATTACAATAGCTTTTAGCCTCATGCCTTTTGTCTAGTACGTGGTACCGACCGACCAGTCGATATTCCTTTTAACTTTTCAGCGGGATTCCTGGGAGGTAGCAGCTTTTAGTTGGAATCTCGGGGATTCTCAGCTTTTGCAGAGATTCCTTTGCTTTTTGTAGGGTCTTTGTCCTTTATTTTGTCCGTTCTGACCTAAGGGCGAGACAAGACCAAAGGCCTGGTCCTAGGTGTTCGGCAGTGCGACTGCCTAACAGTCTGGCCGCGTGGGTTCTCTAACTCTACCTGAAGTGTGAAGTTTTTTATGGCCGGACCCTACTTTACCGAACCCTAACGTCCGGAGGTTACTTGAAGCTGGACCTCAGTCTTGGGTTTTATTTTTGTTTTGGCGAATAATTTCTCAAAATTCCGAAATAAATATTATTAATTGAATTCTTAGGACCGGGGTCTCACATATTGCCACGATAAAAGGTACATGTTTGTATCTCATTCTCTGCTACAACACTTTAAGTTAGAAGTAACGAATATAAAGCATAACTTAAATAAAAGGTATACCTTATGTGAATAGCTCCAGATACTTTTGATGCATATCGTTCTCTTTTTTCCAAGTGGCTTCATTGCTTGATTGATTCCCCCACTAGACTTTCACTATCAGGATAGTCTTATTCCTAAGTCGCCTCTCCTGTCAATCCAAAATTCTGACTGGCCATTCTTCATAAGATAGATTCTTCTAGATCTTGACTGGTGACTGGGTCAATACGTGGGATGGGTCTGAAATGTATCGACGAAGCATTGATATGTAAAAGACATTGTAGAGGTTAGCCAATTCTGGGGTGAGTGCCAAGCGGTAAGCTACAGGGCCTATCCTTTCAAGGATTTCGAATGTTACGATGTAGCGATGATTCAGCTTCCCTCTTTTCTCGAATCTGATGATGCCTTTCGTAGGGGATACTTTTAAAAATACTTTATCGCCTTCTTGGAATTCAAGCTCTCTTCGCCGTGCATCCGCATAGCTCTTCTGACAATCCTAGACTGTCTTTAATCATTCCTGAATTAGTTTGATCTTTTCTATGGTTTCTTGTACAATTTATGGTCCAGTGATCTCTATCTCCCCGTATTCTATCCAGCACGAAGGTGATCTGCATTTCCTTACGTATAAGCCTTCGAATGGTGACATTCCAATACTCGCTTGATGATTATTGTTGTAAGCGAACTCTACCAATGGTAGGTTCTCCTCCCATCTTCCTTGGAATTCTAATGTGCATACTCGAAGTAGGTCTTCTAAGGTCTGAATCGTCCTCTCGGATTGTCCATTCGTATGTGGGTGGAAAGTTGTACTATAGTTGAACGTCATTCCCATTACTTTCTGAAGTGCTTTCCAGAATCTTGACACAAACTGTGGGTCTATGTCTGATGTAATTGATATTGGCATTCTATGAAGTCGAATAATCTCTCATACATAAGTGGCAGCCATCTAGTACACCGAGTAAGTGTTCTTGATTGGTATGAAATGAGCTGACTTGGTCAATCGGTCGACTATGACCCATATAGTATTGTTGCCTTTGGCTGGTCATGGAAATCCAATGACATAATCCATTGTGATCTCTTCCCATTTCCACTTTGAAATTGGTAGCGGTTGGAGTAGTCCTGTCGGCTTCTGCCAGATGGCTTTCACTTGCTGGCATTGAAGGCATCGACTGATGTAGTCTGTGACATCTCGTTTCATTCCCATCCACCAATATGATTTCTTCAAGCCTTGATACATATTTGCTTGTTCTGGATGGATTGCAAATTTTGATTTGTGGTTGTCGTCCATGATCCTCCGCTTGATATCTTCTTGATTGGGGATACATATGCGGTTGTGAAATCTGAGTAGACCGTCGTGGATGGTGAATTCTCCATCTAGTTTGCTTTTGGTGTTTTCAAAAAATTTCCACAATTTTGGATCGCTTTTTTGGAATGCTTTGGTTTCTTCTATGTTGATAGGGTCGATGGCGATCATTGAGAGGTGTGCTAAATAGGGGTGCCATTCTTTCCTGCTAAGTGCGTATGCTACCGCGTTGGCTTTCCCGGGGTGATATTGAATGTTTAGATCATAGTCCTTCATGAGTTCTAACCATCATCGTTGCCTGAGGTTCAGCTCCTTCTGGGTGAAGATATCGCAAGTGATTCCATATTGATAGTGGTGCCATAACTTCAATGCGAAAACTATTGCTTCAAGCTCCAGGTCATGCATAGGATAGTTCTTTTTATATGGCTTCAGTTGTCATGAGTCATAGGCGATTACGTTTCCTTCTTTCATCAAAACGCATCATAGTCCTTTGAGTGAAGCGTCACTGTAGGCTGTAAAACCTTTTTCTCCCTTGGGTAGAGTTATCTTAGGTGTTATAGTCAGCCTTTTCTTCAATTCTTGGAAGCACTCATCACATTTTTGGGTCCAGATGAAAGGTTCTCCTTTCCAAGTGAGCTCCGTCATTGGCATGGTGATCTTTGAGGAGTGCTTGACAAAATGTCGATAATAATCGGCAAGTCCTAGAAAGATGTGGACTTCTGTTACTGAGATAGGGGCAGACCAATTGGCGACAGTTTCTATCTTCTAGGAATCTACCGAAATACCATCCTTGTTGATGATGTGTCCAAGGAAATGAACACTCCTGAGCTAAAATTCGCATTTGTTAAACTTCGTGTAAAGCTTCTTTTGTCGCAGGATTCGAAGTACTGTTGCCAAATGAATTGCATACTCTCCTTCGTCTTTTGAGTAGATTAAAATGTCATTGATGAACACTATCATGAAATCATCAAGGTAATTGGTGAAGATTCGATTCATGAGGTCCATGAATGCCGCTGGTGTATTTGTTACTCCGAATGGCATAACTAGGAATTCGTAGTGGCCATATCTGGTGCAAAAAGAAGTCTTCTCTACGTCTTTTGCCTTGACTTTAAGTTGATGATAACCGAAACAAAGGTCGATTTTTAAAAATACTCGGGCTCCATGCAGTTGGTCAAACAAGTCGTTGATTCGCGGCAACAGATATTTGTTCTTGATGGTAATTTTGTTTAACTCTCGATAGTCAATGCATAATTGTATAGTTTCATCTTTATTTTCATGAACAGGACCAGTGCTCTCAATGGTGATGAACTAAGTCGGATAAAGTTCTTATCTACCAAGTCTTGCAGTTGTGCCTTCAGTTCTGTAAGTTCTATTGCAATCGTCCGATAGGGGGTCTTTGAGACTGGTTGAGCTCTAGGCATGATATCGATAGAGAAATCGATTTCTCGGTCAATGGGCATTCCAAACAGTTCTTCACGAAACACTTCAGAGAACTCCCGGACTGTTGGAATATCGTCCACGGAGGGTTGATTTATTGAAGCTGTAGAGATACTACATAAGTATCCCTAGCAACCTTTCTGCAAAAGTCGTCGGGCCTTTGATATTGAAACAAAACAAGGTGGCGAGGAAATCTTTTCTCCTTGGAGTCTAGACTCTCCACCTTTTGATCCTTCGAAGGTGATAAGCTTCGTAGCTCAATCAATTTTCGCATTGAACTTAGATAACCAATCCATGCCGATTATTACGTCGAAATGGGCCATAGCTAAGGGTATCAAGTTTATAAGTGTTGGTACTTCTTCGATACGAGCTTTACAATTTCGAAGAGCGGTTGAGCTTAAAACCCCTTTACTCATGGGTTGGGACACCAATAGATCGAAGTCTAATGGTTCAGGACTCTTGTAAATTTTCTTAGCATGGGATTTAGAAATAAACAAATGCGTGGATCCTGAATCGAATGATGCATAAGCAGGGAGATCGTAGATATAAATTCTACATGCCACGATCCCTTCGTCATTCCTCAGATCTCCTGGGATAAGTGGAAAAGATCTTCCCTGCCTCTGGTTTCGGTTCCATTGATTGTTAACATTGTTCCTTTGGCCTCCAATTTTTACCGTGTTTGCTCTAGCGGCTACGTTAGGACAATTGCTCTTGAAGTGTCCCTCTTTGTTGTATCCGAAACATATGATTGGTCCCTTGACCCAGCATTTTCCTCTTTGATTGTTCCCACATTTGGGACAAGGCGGTCTTGGTCCTCCTTGGTGCATCTTCTCCTTTCTCGGGTTCCCTCATTGATTTCTTCCAAAATTCGCTTTCTTGAAGTAACATGGCACTCTTTGACTCTGGTTTCTCTTTCTTTCGTTAAAATGTTTCATCTACATCTTGCTCTACTAGGATAGCTTTATGTAGAACTTCAACATATGTCGGCAGTTGAAAGGGGCGAACAATTTTTTGAATTTCGTGCTTAAGCCCTTCTTCGAATTTCTGGTCTTTCATCTCATGGCTAGCCACCAAGTATGGTGTATGGACAACAAGGTTAGTGAATTCAGCTTCATAATCTGCTACCGTCATGACTCCCCATTGCTTCAGGTTTTCGAATTCCACGCGCTTTCCATTTTGCATTGCGCGGGACATGAACTTCTCTCAGAAAATCTCTAGGAATCTTGCCCAAGTCATGTTGGATTCGGCAATGCTCTTCAGGTTCCACCATCGATTGGATTCACCTATGAGGAGGTATGTTCCAATCTCGACTTTCTGCAGGTCCGTACATCGAAGAATTCGAAAATTCTTTTCCATTTCCGCGACCCATTCATTTTCTTTGATCGGGTCTATGCCTCTAGAAAAGGTTAGAGGTTTGAGTTTAAGAAACTCTTTTACTGCCACTATGTTATTGATTTGTTGAGCAGGGTCAACTACTTCATCTTCATGAAGGATTGGTGGTTCATTCGCAGGCTGTTAGCGCATTTGCTCAATCATCTCCTGCTATGCTTGAATGACTCCAACTAATGTTCGCACCATGTCTCGTAGCTCGGTGATCTCCGGGTGCCCCTGACAATCTCCTTGATTATTTGCACAGGTGTTAACCATTCTGATAATCAAAAAGAGTTATACTTAGAAACAAGGAATGAAACATCCTTACTAAACATACTGCATAAGATACTTTTCAAATAAAAGATGCATTTATGTGATCAGACACGCGACAAAATACTCCGAATATTTCTACTATGCTATCACTCATCATCTGAGTCACTAGGCCAATCGTAGAGAGGGTAAGTCCATTCTTGATGGATCATTACGAGGTCCTCCTCGAGATCTCCATCGAAATCTTCGTCAAAATTGATGGGTTCGTCGACCAACCCATCTCCTAGTTGTAGGTCTACGTCGAGGTCTTCTTATTCTTTAGCCATTTTTCGTTCATCTCCTCATTCGATGGGTCTTACTCGGGAGCTTGTTCTTGTAGCATGCCATCCTCTTGAAGGGCCACATAGTTGTTAATATAATTTGTCATTATCCCTTGTATCTCTTCTAAACTCCATCACTGGATAGATCTTCATGCCAGAATGCATGCTTGCTCTTTAAGTCGTATGCGATACTTGATGAGTGCTCGGACATGTGCCTATGTGCGATTTATTTCTCTCAATGCGAGTTGAGCTATGGTGCCTGTTGCTAAGTCAGCTACATCAGTGCAGAGATGGTCCTGTAAGACCTCATCCTCCAATGGCAGTACCCCTTGTGGTCCCACCTTGTGGCGGCCATAAGAATCATCGCTCGAGTATCCATCATCGTTGGAGTAGTCAGATTTGCTGCTAGACATGGCTTCAAAACTCATATCATAAGATATTTTCTACATTAGCAGCCATTTCCTAAGAAAGTTCATCTTATGTTTTAGTTTTGTTTTTGAAATGTGTGTGCCTTGCTTCCTAGCACTAGATTGGTTATGGAATTCAACAACCTGACTCTGATACCACTTCTGTCATGACCTATCCCAATCTTGAGATGAATACATGACTAGCCAATGAGCAAGCTCGCAAAGGCCTAAGATAAAAAGAGTTGAGAAATTCTATTATAACAAATATAAAATGTGGAAGCGAGTGAACAAACCAGAGCAGTACATTATATTTCATTAGTACGTTTTGGGTTACAACATTGTAGGCTCGGAGGGCCTATACATTAAAAAATGAGACATAAAATCATCAAACTACTAAACTTCTATAAAGCTAATCTTTGATATGCCCTGAATGATTTTATAAAAATCTATAAGCCAAAGATAGAGTAAATCAATATATAATATATTACAAGTGTTGGGGGGTAAGCCTTCTTGTGGTGGTCGTTCCCGATTGCTAGGGATGGAGATAGATTGAGATTGGCTACAAAAGAGAATATGTTAGGCTCCGGAAAATGTTGCCGGTGGACCCTCCGATGGCTAAGTCAGCAACGACTCTAGAGAGAGAAAACAATTTGACAGAGTTTGGGCAAGGAGACAAAATGTACCTCAGCATTGAATGCTATCCCCATTATATAGGGCCATCGGCGAGTGTGCGATACGCGATTCAGCACGAGTGAACCGCCCATCTGCACTATAGGACAGTGTGTCTATCCCCCCTGTGCGTTTGGGCGATCGGCCGATCGGTCGTCCTCTGACAGTGTTAGGCAGTGGCGTCTGACCGCATTGGGCGGCAGAAAAGTTGAAAAGGCGGTCTGGCATGCTGTGGAAGTCAGGAAAAAGCTGATCTCTGTGTCAGGCATGTGTCTGCCATGTGCGCAAAATCCGGGATTCTGTCTCCCAAGGTAATCTTCCCTGTAGTCGAGGCTGTTGTATATGGCCGAAGAGAAATTCTTCGGTATGAAGAATCGTCGGCAGGGAGCTATCCCTCGGGAGATAAACCTTCAGTGCCAAAGTGATTCCCGGGGAGCCCCCTCCGTCGGCCCTTGCTTTTCTCGGTCATATGACCTCGGCTTGATGTGTCATCGGGTGGAAACCATCCTTGGGCTGTGAGCCTCCGGTGGCTGAGCGAGCCACAAGGATCTCCATCCGTCGGTTTTGACCTGTCTGGTCTCCTAACATCTAGCCTGTGCTCTGGTCCTCCCAGAGGAAATCGTGGCTCTGGCCTCTCTTTGGTTCGGCCCCCAACAACAAGTTTCATGAATTAGTAGTTTTCAATCGTAAAATAGTTCTTTATCAGAATGGCCCATGGCCTAAGTAGAATTGTGGGCTTGTAGCCTCAATAATATTTCATCTCTAGCATAACCTACACTGTACATTGTATTTCATCATTTCTTTATTTGTACCAAGGGCTAACCGCCCCTAGTACCCAATCATTGTAGAAACATCTTGCACCAAGGGCTTTTCATCATCATATTCAAGCACCCGCTATATGGCATGCCTGTCACATAAACCTCTTGGTATCATAGTAGTGCTCTGTCACATTTCAATACTGTAGTTGTTCCTTTTCCGTATGATCATTTTGTTTCATTTCATCTCCATTTCGGTTTTATTTCCTTATAAATGAACTATAATTTCTGTCGTTCGAAATTGACTGTTGGTCCATGAAAAAAGTGAGAGTTTGTGCTCTATTTTGTTTTCTCAAAGCAAGTGATACTATAGTGACTTTTTAAGGGGTTCATTAACCATAATCATATTTTGTAAATGAAATGAACACTTTGAAAAGTACGAGTAAGTATGGTATATAGAGATTCACCTGAATGAAGTAGGGTTTTCTTGCCTTTGATCCTAAGGTATCGCTTGGCTCGAATCTGCCATACATGAAACTTATAAATTTTCTAACCAAAACATTTTTGCCGGACCTAGCTCATGAATGAAACTCAGCTTCTGGACGGAGGCCTTAATGTCTAGAGGTATGTGCTTCTTGCTGAAGCAATGCTTAGCTGAAGGCTCGCTGATGGCCCTATCATTAAGTGTTTGCTAATTTCGGTCGAAGGCCCTTCTGACCGAAGGCCATATTGTCGTACTACCAGGTATGGCGTGGGTCTTACCGCACAGACTTGGTCGAAGGTCTGTGTGTCTATTTTAAGATTATTTGGTCTCGTACACTGACCTAAATGAGGTTTGCTGGAGACTAAGTTTTATCCTAGAGGGCTTCACCGCACTGAAACTCAGCCGGTTGGTCTGTTACCGAATGGAAAAGTAAGGACTGGCTATGCGGCTGGGATCATTAGACTGAGCACAAGCTCTGCCGAACTGCAACAAGGCCGTCATACAGAGGAAGTAAAATAATATGATTAACAGCTGTGCGGCTAGGCTCAAAATGAGTCTACCGAACATCAATGAGTGTATTTGTAGCTTTTTGCTAAAGTGGAATGGACGAAGGCCCAAAATTTAGAAATGTACCTTCTGACCGAAGAGTGAGTCGTTCAATCGACTCCTGCCAGATGGTGCTAAGTGCAGATTTTGCCGAAGTGAACAAGTGTCCGGAGGTCAGCAGTTCTGCTTACTGAAAGAACGTTAGGAACTTTCAAAAGGATTTCTTTGAGCAGTGGTGTGAGCATCTAAATTTTTGCCGAACAATGAGGAGTGTGGGAATGCTTTGCCAAATGTTTGGACAAGTAAGGAATTTATGACTTGGTCGATCGATGGTTGCCGAACTATGGGGTGTTCGGATAAGTTCTTAGAGAGAGAGAGAGAGAACGAAGGGTATATCTACTCTAAAAAGAGTTTGGTGTGAGGGTTGGAGGAATTGGAGCCTCTATTTATACACCTAAGGTGGAATCTTATTTGGCTCCATGGGTCTGCGGCCGACCAATGGGCGGCGCCTACCTGAAATTATGGTTGCAATAACTTTTAATGAGTGCCTTTTGTCTAGATGTGGTACCGGCCAACCAGACGCTATTCCTTTCAGCTTTTCAATGGGATTCCTAGGAGGTAGCAGCTTTTAGTTGGAATCTCGGGGATTCTCAGCTTTTGTAGAGATTCCTTTGCTTTTTGTGGGGTCTTTGTCCTTTATTTTGTCCGTTCTGACCTAAGGGTGAGACAGGACCAAAGGCCTGGCCCTAGGTGTTCGGCAGTGCGGCTGCCTAACAGTCTGGCCGCGTGGGTTCTCTAACTCTACCTGAAGTGTGAAGTTTTTTATGGCCGGACCCTACTTTACCGAACCCTAACGTCTGGAGGTTACTTGAAGCTGGACCTCGGTCTTGAGTTTTATTTTTGTTTTGGCGAATAATTTCTCAAAATTCCGAAATAAATATTATTAATTGAATTCTTAGGACTGGGGTCTCACATATTGCCACGATAAAAGGTACATGTTTGTATCTCATTCTCTGCTACGACACACACAACACAATTCCATTTCTTTTTCCTTAATTACACTTCTCCCATCCTATCACCTGATCTTCCATGACTTAATTTAAACCTTTAATTAGGATCGTTTCATTTCTAAATACCTTATAAATCTTATTAATTCTCAATAATTCTCAAAATTATTCTTTTGTCTTTTATTATCCATATTAGATAATATTTTAATTATCTAAATCTCATTTATTAGTTATTAATAATTCCTAATTGCGATACGGATCTCACAACTAATCACATTTCACCACAAGATAAAAACATAAAATCTCACAATAGTCTTCTAGACAAATACATCTCCTCTCAACAGAAGGCTCCACCATAGAAAACTCCAAGTGTGATCATCTACATACCCAATAAAAAACTCGATACAGTGGAAGATCAATGCTCAACTAACTCAATTATTACAACTCAACTTAAAACCACCATAAAATCCACATGGCTACAACCACCTAAAAGTAGTTACAACAACTAAACAAGCCCAATAAGGATAGCATCACCATCAAAAGAAACAGGGCTAACAATGACTATCCAACATAAAACCACCTGCTAAGATAGTTGCAATACCAACTGAAAGAGATAAGGATACTCCAAGCTGACTACAGTGGACCCGAACCTCAAAGCTTTCTCAATCTGGGTTACCAAGCAAAACAAAGGAAAACAACAAGCAAGGAAACCAAGTAATTCGTTAGATATTAAAACATAAACATATGACTAAGAAAATGTTCACAAGAAATAGTATACAAATAGAAGCAATAAAAGTGATCCAACATATGTATTGTGAGTCACACAACACCTAGATCCTACCAATTTCCACTACTATGCAATATACATTTGCCTTAATGTCCATAGGACTACACGTTACTCCATTACAAGTCATTAGGGTGGATTATGGTTAACCCTCCAATTTTCACTTTATAAATGTAATTACATCTAATCTACACATGTGACAATGTCATTCATTACCATTTGGAATAGCCTTTTTTTAAATCACTGGTGACTTACTAGTTTTACAGTTTTTCTATACTATACCCAAAGAACGTATCATCTACAATGTGTCACTTAGTCGTAAGGAATCCATACAGTATGAAATGCCATCAATTCCAACAATATAAACACTTACAATCTCACATGACACTTAATCCCAATAAAATGTCAAGTATCTTGTTCACCTAATGAACATATATCATAGTCAACGTGCCAAATACCACAAAAGACCATTGGTGATTCATTCTACGTTCTATCCATATTGGACAATTCAATATACCATATTTCTTCACTTTAACACTACATGCACCTATACAATGTTTATACATTTATGAACTGGAAAATGGGACAACACAGAAGTTCACACCATGATTCCACACACATCCCTTATAAGGATACATAGTTTTTATACATAACTAGGCATTACACATGCCGCTTCACATTATGTCGAATTTCCCAAAGGCCAGTCTAGCTAGCTATTTTCATTATAAGAATCACATAGAGCCCACTGTGGCTACCTTAGGCAATTATATTATCCTCTTGGCCTTAAGCCAACTGCCCATACTGGCCACCTTAGACTTTCCACTAGCCTCTTGGCATTTTGTCGAATTTTCCCACACTGGCCACATTAGTCATTCATTAGCCTTGTAGCAACCTAGAATTTCAAACAAAATTTAAATGAGAATATATTTTTATAAATAATGAAAATGATATATTTATTCATAGAAAATGAGTTTTCATGGTAATAGATTAAGGTTGGAGTTTAATCAATACCAATTTAGTGGTTTGGAGTGATGAGAGTCTCCGGTTTTGAGTTGGTGTGATGTTGGGTTCTTCTGGCAAGGTGCCGAGGGCTTTCTAGGCCCATTATGACTCCGAAATGTTATGTAAATCTGAATATATTCTTCATCAATATTGTAGAAAATTGCATTGCGGAAATAACGCAATTCTAATTGTTCAAATCAGAGCTCGTACGAAGGAGTTAGGTCCAAAATACTCTAGAGAAGTTTTGGGACAGAAGCACCCAAAACTGGTTCCCTCTTCCCTCACAACCGGTTCCCATCACCGTGCATCCGCAACTGGTTCCTGCTTGTCCGCAACTAGTTCTGGACCTGTCTGACCGCTACCCCTTCTTTCCCCCCAACCGGTTTCCATCATGCCACAACCGCAAGGTTATGGGCAGTGACAACCGCAACCGGTTGGCACTAACCCCGCAACCGGTTGCGGGGTGTCGGAAGGCAAAATTTGGGAAAGTTTGTGGGGGTATTTTGGTCTTTTCCTTTGTGTTTTTAACACAACTATATGCGTGGGTAAGCCCTAAAAACACCTTAGAAGTATATCTCTCACTCTCTACCTCTCTTTCATTTCTCCCTCAAGTTCTCTCTCATTTCTCTCTAAATCTTTGGAGGATTGGTTGGGAATCTTAGAAAATCCCAAGACTTAACGTCGTAGAGCTTGTCAAGCTCCATCTATTGATGTACTTGGCCCGTGGACTTGTGAAGAATCCATTATCTAGGGATTTCGAGTTTTGTGTCTTCCGGTGGGTAAATCTCTCTCTCCTAACATGTATGTATGTGAGTTGTGTTTTCCCCCTGTTCCTTTTCCTCTATACTTTTCTAGAGTTTTGTTGGTATGGGTTGTATAGGATTGTTTTAGTAATGGAAGAATGCTAGTCTTGTACTTGCTTGGGGTTTAGGATATTGATATTGAGGTTGTAGGAGTGTTGGAGAAATTATGGCATCCTTAGGTGGCCCTGGAATTCAATGGCCACCATGTGTTTGGTAAAATTCCCAAGTGGGTCCTGGGCTTGATTATAGATAGCCATATGTTGCGTTGATGTAGTTTGATATTCTAGGTAATCTTGATAGCATGTAGATCATTCATGTTCGATAGCATCCCCCAAATTAGTCCTTGAGTTGATTTATGTTGTGTAAGGTATCCCTAGGTGCATTGGAGTCGAATTGTGTTATTGGGATGATTATGGGATTCCTTCGAATCTCTTAGTGTCATGTGTTGATCGAGAGTCCTATTTTCTATAATCATATTGGCTTGTAGAAGTCCTTGAACTTTGTTGGGATTGACTTGGACCTCCCTTATTTTGTCAAGGTGGAAGATGTTAAATTTAGTGACTTATTCCCTTGATCTCGTCAAGGTTGAGTGTTAAATGTGGATTCACTTAATTGAATACAAAATGAACTATTTGATTATCTCCCTTGATCTTGCCAAGATTGAGCAACTACTTGAAGGAAGAAATTAATTGATTCAATCTATATCCAATCAATGTCAAATATAGAGGATGTGCCCTGTAAGGGTTACTCATATTCAACTTTGAATCTATCATTTTGATCCAAATTAATGAAAGTGGGAATTGTATTAACTTGTTGATCTAAGGATTTGGGTTGAAGATATCTTTTGGTATATTCGGGAATTTTGTTCCCTAGATGGTATCCATCCACAACATTGCGCAATGGAGGTCGACTAGAGCCCTCCCGATGAGTCGTGCAACTTTGAGAAATATGGGTATTAGCTGGCAGGCTTCTACTACGGTTTCAACCTAGGTCTATTGGATCACGGTTATTAATAATAAAATTTATTACTCCCTTGTTTCTCCAAGGTTGAGACGTGACACCCTTGTTTCGTCAAGGTGAGAATATGCGGTACAACAATAATATTAATAATAAAGAATAATTTGTTATCCCTTATTTCATTAAGGTGGATGTATTGACCCCCTTGTTTCGCCAAGGTTGAGAGAATTGAAATTTTACCCCCAATCATTCAAATATCTCAAATATATATGTGAATCAAATCTTTAACGACATCTAAGGTTGGAAAAGAATTTGAGATGGGCTAGTGAGTGATGTCTTAGTGGTGTAGTGCTTGGGTCCCTCAAATGAGTCCTTGGTTTTGTATTAGCCTAGTTTTGAAGGTCAGGCTTGTGTTTGAGTCGTAGTCCATTTCGTTTAGGTCTTGGATACCTTCCTATTACATTCACGTGACTTTGAGGAATTAAGTTCATATTTGCTTTCAGTTTTACACTTGAGTCTGCTTTAGGTCGAGGTCATGTTTGTGTACTTCTTACCTTGGGTCCTTTTATGCACTTGGGCATACACCCATTATATGCATGCTTGTTAGCAGTTAGGGATTTTCCTATTGAGCGCGTGGTTAGCTCAGACCCCCTTCCCCTTTCCCCCAGTGTTTGTGTTGCAGGGATAGAAGGCTTATTTGTTGGAGTTTTAGGTTAGCTGTTGGATTTCCTTGGGAGCTTCATCACTCCTGCTTTCCTTGCATTTCATTTTCTAGTACTATTGTTCAGTTGTAGTTAGCCATTGTATTCAGTTTACTTTCTCACTTCTTATATCTTTGTACTTCTTGTATATCTCTTTCTTGTATCTTGTTGTCATGTAATGGTTATCTCAACTGATATGTATCTGGATGGCAAGTAGTTTATCTCCTGTTACCATTTTATCATTATTTCAAAAAAATGATTTGAAAATCTAGGGCGTGACAACTTGGTATCAGAGATTTCAGTTAGATTACCTTGGAACCGTGGGGAGATATTTGGTCTCTATGGGTTTCTTTCGATCGTCACATTAGTATGTGGTCGTGTTGGTGTGTGTATTGTACACCATTGCACCATGGCATTGTGTCTTAGAGGTACCCTATATGTTCTGGATTTTCCCATGGGTGTCCTCCACTCCATTGGAAGTCGAATGTCTCTCTTTTGTGGCAAGTTAGTTGCCTTGGAGTGGTTGTATATCTTTGTGTCTTCGTTCCTTGCATTCATGATGCATGTTCCATTGTTCCTGTCTAGCATTCGGCTCCTCTGTGTCGAGATAGTTGAGTTTGTGGCTAGTAGTATGGTAGAAATCCCTAGTGGTGTTTGGGTTACTTGTTGTGGTTGATCCTTGCCCTAATATTTGGGAGGTGGAACCTTGGTTTGATTTCGTATTGTGATAGGTCTCTCATGACCTGGGTTATAGTTGGTGTTGGGTATGTTCCCTTGAAACCCTTCTAGTTTAGGAAGGTGGGTTGGTTTCTCCATCCTTAGGATGTAGATTCGGTTGTGGTTAGTAGAATTTAGGCGCATCGTCCCAATTAAGTTCGAATATCCCTTGATCCTATACATAATCTTGAGGTGTTGTTGGGATTTTAAGGCTTTCTTTTAAGGGATATGACCTATTGGTAGATTATTTCCGATGTAAGGTCATGTGGCTGGTGATGGTGTTGGGTTTGTGTAGGCTTCTTGACATCATTGCATGCTAGTTTACGAGTTAAAGTGTGATTTGTAAAGTGCTTTTCCCTTTTGTAGTCTTATATTGTGTTGTTTTGGGTTCATTGCCCATTTGGGGGCTCAGGTGTCCCATGAGAGTCGTTCATTCCTTGCGTGTTTATTTGTGTGTTTATTTTTGAATGACTCTAGTGTTCTCTTTGCAAGGTAGCTAGATGGATGCTAGTCGTACAGAGGTTGGTCGTGAGACAGGTGTGCATGGAATTGGTGAGATGAGTCGTGCTTTGAGTGCATTGAAGGAGTTCCTAACATCCGATACACACACCCTCCACCCCAAAAGCAACTACCTCCCTCCCTCCCTCCCTCTCTCTCTCCCTCTCCTCTCTCTCTCGACAGCCCTCTCTCCCGCGTAAGTCCCCCTCTCTCTCTCTCTCTCTCTCAATCTCTCTCGAATATCTCCCTATCCCTCTCCTTCTCTCACTCGTTTGGCCCCTTTCCTTAGGGCTTTTGAAGCTAGACCGTTCACCAACATTAGAGAGCACGAGGAGATCTTTGCGGTGATGGGCTTGGATCGTGGCTGTGTGTAGCACCTCTCTCCGGTGGACTTTGAGCTCGGTGGCTTCTGGTGGGTAAACCTCTCTCTACTCCCTTGTGTGTACGTGTGTGTATAGGTTTCATTTCTGTACTCATTTTGTATCAATTTCATGTTTCATGGCTTATAAATTATTCTTATTTGAGGTGACCAAGGATTAGTCTTGGTGGATGTCGTAGATTGTATTAGTAGTGATTTGGGTGTAGCTTGGTGGTTGTTAGGTTGATTCATGGCCATTGGAGTTTGTGGGCACCAAGTATTCGACGAAATGTCTTTGTGAATCTTGAATCGTGTTTTGGAGAATTTAGACATATTGGATTGTCGTAGGACTTATGCAGATATGTGGTTGGTCATGTTGAGTCCTTACAATCATCGTAGGTCCCTTGGAGATTAGTGGGCACCATGTGTTCGAAAAATTCCCGAGTTGAGTGTTGTAGTGAATTTAGGTTAAAAGTCTTATTATCGGTCCCCTAGAGATTGTCGGGCGCCACATGTTCGATGGTTTTATCTCGCGGTGTATTGGATGGGAAATTGGGATAGCAATACCCGTAGGCGCATCGAGGAGCAATTGGGCTATCGATGTTATTTTTCCTTGTGGACATCGAGGAGCAATTGGGCTATCGGTCTTCCCTTGGTGACGTTGTTACATCGTCATGTGGTTAGCCTTGGTTTCTCTTGGTGCCGTAGCGGTGGAGACACATTGATCTTGATGTGTGTTGCCCTTGATTTAGTCAAGGAGGATTGGTGATTTGTGGAGACTTAATAATGAATGCAATGTATTCAATGAACGTCAAACATGAGTGATAAATCCTATGAGGACCATCCTTTTATAATTATGAATCCATTACCTCAATTTCACCTAACTCAAGAATAATAATCATGTGAGGAAAGACTATTGAGTGTCATTGCATATGAGGGTGCCAACTATCACAGAGAAATTGGGTTGGCAATGTTTCTTCTATGTTAGTACCCATCTGGGTTTAGGATGTTGGTATGCCCTACCCATGTTACGTTTGTCATAGTGTATGAGGATGCCAACTATCGCAGAGCAATTGGGTTGGCGATGTTTCTTCCATGTTGGTACCCATCCGGGTTTAGGATGTTGGTTTGCCCTACCCACAATACATTTGCATGTGTGATACCCGTTGTGACCCCTTGAGCCGCCAAGTGGAAATATGTTGTTACGGGTACTTTCGTGTCCTATGTGACTCCCTTGTGTTGCCAAGGGGGAATACTTCGAGGATGGAGAACTGTGGTGTTCTGGTGCATAGCCCCTTGCTTCAGTCCCGTGGGAGTATTATGTACCGGACTAGTGCGACTTCCTAGTACGTGATTCCCTTGTATCAACAAGGTGGGTAATGTCAGAAAGGATGGTTTAGGATCCCTTGATTAGTCATGTAAAGACTATAAGAAAGTGATTGATTAATAATTGAAATCTACCTCAATCTCCCAAATATCCCAAAGTTAAATAAGAATCAAACCCATAACAATACTTTTGGCGGTCATAGGATTTGGTGGTGAGGTAGTATTGAGATCTTGATATTTTGGCTCCTTTGGGTTCTTCTAGTGAGTTTTGGAGTTGGTCTTGTTCTAGCAGTGACGAGCGTTATGGTTGGATTTGTGTTTCACTTGATCGATCTTTGGAGGTGTCACTTAGCTATCACGTTTGGTTATGTGCTTGTGCCTTTGGTACTTGAGGATGTGTTGCACTTCTTTTGCCTTGGGTTCTCTTTCTTTCACTGCTTGTGTGAGGACACTTAGGCACGCACCCACATGTTCATGATTGTTACTAGTTAGGGGTTTTCCTACTGAGCTATGGTTCACTCAGACCCTCTTTTTTTCTCTTTTTCCAGGATTTGTTTATAGGGCTTGTTGTGGTGGTGGAGTTGGAGCTTGTCTTGCTACTGGATCCTTGGGAGCTTGCCATCTTGGTCTACTTTGTACTTGTTTTTCCTTGTACCTTCTATTCAGTTGTAGTAGTCAGTTGTGTATTTATTTCTTCCACACTCTGTATTTCTTGTACAATCTCTTTCTGTATCATATGTTTGTAATGGTTACTTCAACTGATATGTATCTGTATGGCAAGTAGTTTATCCCCATTTACTCTTTTATCATTACTGTAAAAAATGATTTGAAAATACGGGGCGTGACAACTTGGTATCAGAGCTTTTGGTTTGTATACTTTTGGACCGTGGAGAGGCACCTAGTCTCTATGGGTTCTCAGGGTCATTACATTTGACTATGATCATTCTTGTATGCTTGTTGAACACCGTCCCATCCTATAATTGTACCCTAGAGTTGGCCTGTATGTTCTAAATCCTTCCATCTTTGTTGAGTTTCTCCAGTCCATTGGAAGTTGAGTGTCGTTATTTTTCTGGCAAACCTAGTGGCCTCGCAGGATTTGTGTGTCCTTGTATCATCTTTTCTGGTAATTTATGGTGTATTATCCATCGTTTCGTTGAGTATTAAACTCCTCTATGTCTAGAGAATTGAGTTTGTGATGCAGTGTGGGATTACGAATACGAATCCACCTACAACCCTCTCAAACATAGCGGAAACAAAGGGATGAACAGAGGGAAAAGCAAAACGGATAACTAGAATACCAACGTTGATCGAAGATGCCGGTGCTGATTCTCTTCTCGATTGCTGTTGATTGGCAAGCCAATACCAGAATCAAGGCTCGCTAATCTGTTGATTCTTAGAGAATACCCAGATAAATGGCTTCAAACACAATCATTGATTCTCTAGGAGAATGCCGAAAGGGTATGGGGATTGAACAAGAAAATCTGCCGTCAAGTTTTAATTTCATCAAAAAAGTGTGCAAGATAGTTACATCATTCCCTATATATAGGGCGGCAAAAGAAACCACAAGAGGCAAAAACCCTAAGTACAAGTACTGGGCTTTTGACAAATTAGGCCCAAAAGAGGAAATAAAAGAGAATCCTAAACACATTGGGTCCTACTAAAAGAACGAGATAAAATCATGTGGGCCCAGGATAGAAATAACAAAATAAGAAAATAAGAAATTATGGACTGTCGAGCTACCAGAGGCGGAGATGTCCAGAAGAGTGGGAACTCGGGAATGGGAGCAGTCAGCTATCCTGATAGTCGAAATTGATCGTCTGGAGGAGACGGTCAATCTGCTGCAGGCGGATTGTTGAAAAGATGTTTTTCCGAGCTTCTGTAGTCAAAGAACGGGATGTCGTCTGGAAGTCCACTTAGCTCAGGAGGAAGTCATTCAGCTCGAGGAATGTTTCTGCCCCGGTTCTTTAGTGCGGTACTGTGTGTCTGTGATGCCACTCCCCTCATATAGTTCTCAGCTTGTCTGTCTGCATCATCCTCCCCAGGTAGGGAAGGATTCGACCTCGAATCTGGCATGTTCTCTTCCTCAGAGATGTCATCATGGTATGGCTAGAGATGATTTATGTTGAATACATCCAAAATGTTAAGGTGGCTGGGTAGCTGCAACCTGCAGGCGTTGGCATTGATTTTCTCAATAATATCGTACGGTTCAATTGTCCGAGCAGCTAGCTTGTTGTAATTATGGGCGGGGTACCGATCATTGGTTAACACAGCCCACACGAAATCTCCTTCATTGAGCTCCATCAGACACCGTCGTTTATCCGCTGCCCTCTTGTTCTTGCTCTCAGCTTCTCTCAAGTTCTGTTGCACCTGTTTATGAATATTCTGCAATTCTTCAACAAACTCCACAGCCTTCTTGTGGATCTTTGTCAGACTTGGTACAGGGGCAAGGTCGATTGGTGCTCGGGGTTGCAATCCAAAGTTGGCCATAAATGTCCTAAATCCCGAGCTGTGGTGAGTAGATCGGTTAAACGCGAACTCTGCTTGGTACAACTTCTGGTCCTATGCCTTTGGATTTTCTCCCATCAGACACCTGAGTAAGTTACCAAGGGAACGATTAACCACCTCAGTCTGCCCATCTGTCTTAGGGTGGTAGGCACTGCTGAAATCAAGTCGAGTACTGGTCAACTTCCATAGGCATCTCCAGATGTGGCTCAAGAACTTTGAATCCCGGTCACAAACAATGGATGTTGGTAACCCATGGAGGCGGTACACTTCTCAGAAGTAGATATGTGCGACATGAACATCGTCATTCGTTTTCTTATAGCCAATGAAGTGGACCATTTTAGTGAACCAGTCCACTACCACAAAGATGGAATCACATCTGTGCTGAGTGCGCAGCAAGCCAGAGACAAAATCCATGCTTTCACTGGACCACGGTCTTTCCGGGATAGGTAAGAGCATATACAATCCGACATTTGTGGCTGACCCCTTGGAGACCTGGCAAACTCTGCATCTCTCCACAAGCTTAATCACATCACGGCGAAGGGACGACCAATAATAAGTTTGGCTGACTAACTAGTAAGTTTTGTCCCTGCCTAGGTGTCCTTCATCGTCCAGCTCTTTGAGGATTTTGAGTCATAGACTGGAGCTCGGTACACACAGCTGAGCACCCTTGAAGAGAAATCCCTCAACCAGTCTCATATTTTACCCCCGCACAATTGGTGCCGTCTGTGGGAAATCCACCCACGAAGGAAGAAAACCAAACTAGACTCAAATTTAGACTGAAGAAGATGGCGACACATGACAAAAAAAACCCAATCGTAAGAAAGGAGGCCGAAAATGAGAGGCGAATAGTCGCAACCCGTTCCGACCCACCTCCGACACCAAATAAGAATAGAAACACCCAGTCTTGCATCCAAGGTAATCGTGGAGGCATTCCTGGCCTAGCAGGGAATTCCAATGTCCCTGTTAGAGGTGCTATGGACCCATAGAAGACCCAGGACGACTATCGTGAAGATAGAGACTTCGACAGCTGGGAGGGGGAATACTTCCAGGAAGGGGACAGTCGGTATCATTCGCGATACTCTCAATCTCCAGCCAGATCCAGGTGGACCAGAGATGAGGATTTTGCGGAGATTGTCATGTCTCAAAACTAGGCAATCAAGCGCCTGGAAAAAGAAGTGGTGAGGCTGTCCAAATAGCCTCAATAGAAGGAAGGACCCGTCGACCACCAGCAACAACCCCCATTGGTTCTTTACGCGATCCAGGACTGCAACATCCACCTATGTCTCTCCAAAAATCAAAGGGTGGTACCGGAAGGCCAAGGGAGGATCCATCAACAAGACAGAGAGGAGAGATCCACCCAACTATCAGGAGTGGCAGAAGGTCATCATGGATCTCTCTCAGCCTAGTAAGTACAACCCCAGGACCCACAATCATGTCAGATGTGCGCTCTGTGGGATCTCAGTGATCAGCTCTGTCCCAGGGTTCCTGCATGGGATGAATGTGCGAAAAGACCAGTCCATGCAAAGACAAACAACTCTGTACCGGCCAATATCGAAGACATGAGAGTATGGCTCAATGAGCATCTCAAGGGCCGGGGAATTGTCCAAGAGACTACAAAGCGAGCCATCCAGTAGATTACCTCCACCCTACTCTCCATAGAAATCAGCATCTACCAAATCCTTAGGGGATTCAGCCTTTCCAATTTCCAAAAATATGGTGGGAGGACAGACTCGATGGCCCACTTGAAGGACTACCAACAAACTTTAATTTTGTATGAAGTAGACGAGAGTCTCTACTGCAGGATGTTCGCATCTAGTTTGGACCGGACAACACTCAACATGTATTACAAGTTGGCATCATGATCGATTTGTAGCTGGGAATAGTTAGTCGAGATGTTCGTTGGTGGGTTCATGACCAGTCGTACTGCACCAAAGCACTTTGATTGTCTAACATCGTTGAGAAAATGATCTGGCGAGACTCTTAGAATGTATGTCGGACGATACATAGACACCTACAATAATGTCAAGGATTGTACCGAGAAGCAGGATGAATCGATGTTCAGGCTTGGGCTTTCCTTTGGTGAGAAATTGAGGGAATCTTTGACCCTGAACCTAGTAGAAATGTTCCACGAACTAATAGAGTGGGTGGATCAGCAAGCCAAATTGGAGGAGGAGACCCTCTACGAAGCAGGCTGCAATGCCCACAAATCCCAATAGACCCATGTGGTGGACACTGTTGGGAAGAAAAGGAACATAAAAAGAAAGGTATCGTAGTAAACTCTTCCCAAGAAAGGGGAGGGAGCTGAGGCCATGTTATAGACCATACTCAAAATGCCAAGAGCAGGACCAAAGGCCTACAAGGCAATCAAGACGAAGTTCAACACTCCTATATTCAGAATGGTTCACCCTCTCAAGGACGAGCCTTTCTAGAGATGGCCTGCCAAGCAAGGAGGAAACCAGGCTGAATTGGAGGCCACAAGACTCAAGTTCATCTATCATAGGGAGGTCAACCATATGATGGAGCAATGCCACCTGTATAAGCAATTCTTGGAGGAACTCGTGGAGGCAGTACATTTGAATCCGTACATTGCCTATACACCTATATAGGAGGCCAAACCTAGAAGGGTGGAAAGGTGTGATGACTCTTTAAATGAGGATATGCCTCCAGTGGGAACTATCAACATAATACACGGAGCCATTGACCCGAGCTCCAAAAATGAGTCTCATGCTCAAAAATGGAAAGAAGGCCACGAGCACCATGTGTTGTAGCTCGGGCAGAAGTGTCAGAGGGAATAGAGTGGAAAGCCTGCCCAGATCTCATTCTCTGAAGATGACATGAACGGGGTAATGTTCCTGCACAATGATGTGTTGTTGATCACTATGAACATCAACCGGTACGACAGGGAGACAATCTTGGTGGACCAGGATAGCTCCACTGAGATCCTATATTTCCAAGCATTCAAGAGGATAAGACTCACTCAAGCCGACCACAAGTCAACACAGATACCACTTATCAGCTTCAATGTAGAACTCCTTTGGCCTCTGGGAGTCATCACCTTTCTAGTGCGGACAGGAAGGGAAACCATAGACATGGAGTTTTTGGTAGTGGATGTGCCATCAGCCTACAACGCTATCATTGAGTGTGCATGGGTGCATTGGATGTGGACTATCCTATCCACCTACTACTAGATTATCAAATTCCCAGGGACCAAGGATATCGAAAGCATTAGGGGAAACCAAAAGTCAATGAGAAACTACTTCATTGCTTCCAACAAGACCAACCCCAATGCCAAGCAGGTAAAGTCTATTGAAGTGTTAGACGAGTCTGTTTTGGAGGATGCTAGAATGGACCTCTCCACTCATGTGGTCGAGAATCTGAGAAAAGTTCCCACCCACAAGACTGATGAGAAAAGGTATTTCCTAATTGGGGAGGAGTTCCCTGAGACGGATGCCACTGAGTTTGTCCGAGTGTTGTGGGACCACATCAATGTATTTTCTTGGACCCCGTAGGAGATGCCTGGGATAGAGCCAAGTATAATATATCATCGGCTGAACATCGATCCCTGTCACAAGCCAATTATGTAGAAAAGAAGACACTCAATCATGCAACGTTCAGAAGCGGTCATTGAAGAAGTTGATCGGCTCATCCAAGCCAACGCTATCAGGGAGGTATACTACCTAGAGTGGCTCTCCAACATTGTCGTGGTAAAAAATAAAAATGAGACCTGGAGGGTCTATGTTGATTTCACAAGCCTCAACAAGGCTTGCCCCAATGACATCTTCCACATGCCCAAGATTGATAAACTGGTGGATTCTACTGCGGGATACAAGCAGATGAGCTTCTTGTATGCCTATAGAGGCTACCATCAGATTGCTATGTATGAGCTTGATCATGAGAAGACATCTCTTATCACCCCATTGGGGCTATATTTCTACAAGGTCATGCCATTCGGCCTACGCAACATTGGGCAATTATAGGTATGTAAATGTACTTAATTATGTTTCTTAGACATACAATTTGTTAGTCCTACTCCGTGTATTTAATGAGTTTTGTGGGATGTGAAGCTTTATTCGATTTCTCAAGGATTAAGCGAGAAATGAGCTAAAAAATATAAAGTGGAGCATCTGAGGATAAATTGATGATGTTCATGCAAGGTTGTGTAGGTATCGATGTTCCAAGCAAGGTTTAAGAAGACTCTGGGGTCTAAAAAGTGAAGATAGAGGCTCAAAGAAGAGAAAAACACCTCAAAGACCCTGTCGTCCAGACGAGGGGATTCAGTGGTCCGGATGACCGACCAGTGGATTTGCCAAAATGTGTGAGAAGCCATGGTCCGGACGAGAGATAGCTTGGTCCGGACGGCACCTGACCATCATTTGGATGAGGGAGAAGTTTGGTCTGGACGAGCCTGCCAGAGACGTGTATTTGGAAGCCTAGGCCCTTCGTCCGGATGAGATGGACCGTAGTCCGGACGAGTCGGCCCGAATTTCTGCGATTTAATTAGTTTTTAATTATAATTTGAGATGTAATTAAGTATAACTTAAGTCTAGGGTTAGGGAGTTCGGTTTATTATTAGTTTTCCTCATATTTGGCAAGGGAGAACCCTAGAGAGAGAGGTTAGAGAGCCACCACATCAAGTATTCTTCCATGGAAGCTTCATCTTTTTCCTCCTCTCCAAGAGCCACCATGGCTATGGTTGGCTAAGCTTAAAGGTTAAGGAATATTGATGAAGTTTGTAATCCCTTACTCTTTATATTTGTTTTGATTTGTATTTGGATTGATTGCATGGACTAGATGTGTTTATTCATTGAATGAACATTCAATTCTTTCTATCTTATTAAATTATTTACCAGTATATAATCGTAGTGCATACAATGGTGCTTGATTGATCCTGTAAGTTAGGATACGATAGGTGATTCAACGTAAGATGGGTTATGCCGCTAGACAATTTGTGTCATTAATACGGGTTGTATTGGTGAAATGGGTCATGCTAGGCGACGATCATCTATGCTATCTGGCGATTCACGGATATCTTTCAACAATAGTCATTAGAGTCACAACCTATGATTATTGGTTATTCCATATACGATTTGTATGTATTATGAACAATGAATAGGTGGACAAAATAGATTTGATGATCCCTAATCGTGTTCTTCCTATAGATTAATTCTCGTATTAATTTTATTCTTAGTTTCAATATTAAAATCTCAAAATTAAATCTTTTCACCAAACTAATTTAGGAACCTTAACTCAATTAGCGAAACCATTCACTTTTCTCATGATCGACCCTAGACTTATCGCGAAGACGTAGTGTTAACTCTTGGTTATAAATAATAATTTTGACTCGCGCAAGACAATGATCAAATTTTGCTGCTGTTGCCGGGGAAAGTCAAACGGTTTCCTTAATTGGATTTTGTTTATTGTGTTAGTTTGTAGTTTTACTTTCATATCTTTCTTTTTGCACGTTACGCTTGTGGTTTTAATAAGTTTCAGGGAACCTATAAGGATTACTTGCGGCACTAGAATGGAGTCATCAACTTCATCCAAAGATCATTGTAAGTATTTCTTAAAGGTTATATCTACTATCTTATGCTTGGGTATTGATCTTTATGTCCAGAACTTGAAGCCATCGACTTAGAGCTTGAAAAACATTCCGAAATCACCGCTCCGCATCTAAGAGTCAACTTTCGACTCCAATGGCTGAAAATTTTGGAAATAATGTTCTTCCACCCGACGATAACCAAAATGTCCCATTAGTCACAAGTGGTGATATTCAAGTGCCATCACCAATTGTTGGTGGTAACAAAAGTCGCGAGCAAATTGGCACAAGTTGGGCGACATGAACACTAAATATTTCCATGCGGTGGCCAAGAGGAATGAGTGTAGAAAGCAAATCCTTTCCATTTCGGTAAATGGGCAGCTTGTTTGTGATCCAGTAAATATCAAGTTGCAAGCATTTCAATTCTTTTCTGAGGCTTTCCGAGAAGATATGCCACTCAGACCCAAGCTTCTGGGTCCTCCTATCTTTTCCTTATCGTCTCATCAGATTGAGGCAATTCAGGTAAAATTTGAGGCGGAGGAAGTTAAAAAGGCAATGCTGGATTGTAATATCGGTAAAAGTCCTGGGCCGGATGGTTTCAGCTTTTCTTTCATTAGGCGGGCTTGGCCATTTATGGAGAAGAGGATTGTGAAGTTCTTTGAGGAGTTCTTCATCGACACAAAGCTGCATAAAAGTTTATGTTCGTCATTCGTAGCTCTTATTCCGAAAGTGCCTAATCCTCTCACTTTCTCAGACTTTAGGCCAATCAGCTTGTTGGGCTGTATCTTCAAGATTCTGTCAAAGGTTCTTAGTAACAGATTGAAAGAGGTTATTCCCTTCATAATAAGCAGCAACCAAACTGCGTTCATTAAGAAAAGGTTCATTTTGGACGGCGTTCTTATTGCAAATGAGATGATTCACAGTTGGAAAGTATCTAAATTCCAGGGAATTATTATCAAGATTGACTTTCATAAAGCCTTTGATAATGTGAATTGGAATTTCTTGGCTAATATGATGACTTTGTTGGGCTTTGGCGACAAATGGGTTCATTGGGTTATGGAATGCGTGTCTTCAGCTTCATCGTCTACTTTGATCAATGGTTCGCCTGGGGATTTGATTAAGCTTGGCAAGGGCCTTAGACAAGGAGATTCCTTTTCCCATTTTCTATTTCTCATTGCTATGGAAGGGCTTAACATCATATTTGATAGAGCGGGGTAATACATGGGGTCAAAGTGGGAAGTAATGGGTTACGGGTGTCTCACCTTCCGTATGCCGACGACATGGTTATCTTCTTCGAGGGGGATCAAGCTGAAATATTGAATATTAAAAGGTTGTTGCGCTGTTTTCGGATCATCTCGGGGCTGAAAATAAACTTCAAAAAAACAGTTTTATGCATGCCGGTTGATAGGCTTGGGATGGCCCAGCATTGGGCTCAAGTATTGGGTTGCATGATTGGCCTTCTTCCGTCCAAGTATTTGGGGTTGCCGTTGGGTGCTAATCCTAGAAGATCTAGTACGTGGTTACCTATAGTTGATAAGTTCAAAGCCAAATTATTGGGATGGAAGGCTAAACTTCTCTCGAGGGCTGGGAGATTAACTCTGATTATAGCGACACTAGCAAGCCTGTCACTGTACTATATGGCCTTGTTCAAAATCCCCAAGGGGTGGCCAAAAATCTGGAAAAAATGCAGCGCGAATTCTTATGGTCGGGAGGCAGACATATGAGATCCATAAGTTTACTCAAATGGTCCAAATTGGCCAGGCCGAAAAGCAGAGGGGGCTGGGTATCCTCAAGTTATCCTTGCATAATGAGGCTCTTCTTAGGCGTTGGTGGTGGAGATTCAACGAATGCAAAGATGCCAAATGGGTGTCCATAATGGGTAACATGTTCCCAAGGGCCTCTGATTCAGATTGGCCAGCAATTCCTAGCTCCTCTAGGGCATCTCCTGTTTGGTCTGATATTGTAGCTCTTACTAAAGATTCGATAGTGGCTCCTTCTTTGAGGGCTGGGTTCAGGTGGGAAGTCCATAATGGATCAAAGGTAAGGTTGTGGCTCCATCCATGGCAGAACAATGCTTCTATGGGTACTGCCTTCCCAAGGCTATTCAGACTATGTGTGGACAAAAATATGTTGTTAGCTGAAGCGGTGAGGTTGGTACGGAACAATAATGAAGGCAGAATGCTCGGGCGGGGGATTTTAGACAGAGAGGCTGGGATATGGTCTGCATTTCTGGAGAAATTGCGGGCTGTACAGATTCAAGTGGGGGAAGAGGATAGAGTGGTATGGGTTTCGAACCTGTTCAAAGAATTTTCGTCAAAGAATATTTACAACTACTTAATCGAGTTGCTGGGGGATAGGGATCCAGTTCAGCCATATCTTCCTGCGGTTTGGAGAATTAAAGCTCCCCCAAAGGTTCAGTTGTTCGCGTGGCTTGCTCTTCAAGGAGCTATTCCTACGGCGAATGTTCTATGCAGTAGAGGGATAGTTCCGGTGGAGGTATTGCATCTGAATTGTGCCCTCTGTGACATTGATTTAGAATCTACCTCGCATCTATTCATGGAATGTAAAGTTGCGTGGCAGCTGTGGAGTTTCTTTTTTCAGAAATGGGGGCTTAGCTGGGTAATGCCGAGATCTCTAGTGGACTGTTTTTGCAGCTGGGGTGGAGTGAGGTTGGTGAAAGAGCAGAAAAAATTGTGGTATCTGGGTTTTGTGGTTGTGATTTGGGTTTTGTGGCTTGCTAGAAACAATGCTGTTTTTAACAAAAAGAGGGTGCCAGTGGATCGCTTGTGGAATCAGGAAGAAGGTTTGATGCTGAGTTGGGGTTCTAGTTTACTTAATAACTTTTAAGGGTAGGGAGTTAGTCTAGGTCCATTTGTACAGCTTGTTTGCTGATTCAATTTGTGAGGTATGGTAGTGGGTTAGATGGTAGTCCATGTTGTAAATTATGGTTCTGTTGGTGGGCAATCCATGTCTGTGAGTCTGATTTCTGACTGGTCCATTTGAATTATTAATAATATTTTACCTTTCAAAAAAAAAAACAGATAGGCCTACCCGGCCATCGAGGATTATTTTGTGCCCTGTCCTTATATGGACCCAACTTGTGTTAGACAGCCGGCCCCGACAGCTACACACTATGAGATCAAGCCCACTCTTCTGAATTTATTGTCAAATTTTTATAGGCATTAGAATGAGGATCCGTATGCCTACCTAATCGAGTTTATGGACATACGTTCCACTGTGCGTATTTTACACTTCACCGATGATGCCCTTAGATTAAGGCTTTTTCCTTTTTCATTAAAGGATCGAACTAAATAATGGCTTCATAATTTGGAACCAGGAAGTATAACTACGTACAACCAATGTCAACAAGAGTTCCTAAAGAAGTATCTCCCAATTGGGAAAACGAATAAAATTCGTCGTGATCTCATGGACTTTACTCAATTAGATGGCAAACAATTGCATAAGACTTGAGAATGCTTGAATGAACTCATTAGGAGGTGTCCTCACTATGAGATACCAAAGTGGAAATTGGTCCAAAACTCCTATTATGGCTTAATTGAGCGCCACTGATACATGATAGATGCGTCATGTGGTGATATTTTCAACATAGGACACTAAGTAAACTACATAAATAGAGAGAGGAGAATAAGAGCTACAACATTAATGAAATAAAAACTTACATTACATCAATGGAAGAAGGAGAAAACTAGAGAGAAGATGGAAGGGAGGTAGAGAGAAGCTCTCCCCTCCAAGAACCCTAATACATGATATAATGTGAAGAAAAACGTGGTCTCTTCTTTTACAACTTCATATTTATACTCTATACAATTCTAGGACAAAAATACCCCTCAAAACAGTGTAAAAATCGCTCCAGAACATGTGTGCACCGGTGCAAGAATAGGCTGCACCGGTGCAAAGTGAGCAGAATTTGGGCAGTGGGCTCCGAGCTATGCTATGCACCGGTGCAAAGAATTGGTGCACCGGTGCAAAGGTGAACAGAACCAGTTTTCAATGTTGCCTCTTGTGAATCCGTCTTTTCGCTAGCTTTCCAACGACATATTATAGAGCGCAATCGGAGCTACGCATCAAAAGATATGGCTGTTTTACCGATGCACTATTGCTCTTGACTTCATCAATGGCTCGGGTTGGTCTCAGGGCCTTCCAGACTCGTCCGGGAATCGCTAAATAACCTATACAAAACACCAAAAACTACAAAACAAGATTAAATGCATATGTACAAAAACATAACTAAATAGAAAACAACTAAGAACAAAACTAACTAAAGAGAGCTAGATTGGCACACACAAACTACAATATTGTGTGTCAATCACATCCCCCAACTTAAAGTTTGCTAGTCCCGAGCAAACAAGAAGTAGGACTAGGCCAAACAAATAGAAAACAACTAGGAAAGTAAGTGGATAGATCCTTTAAACCCCCGGGTGGCTCCGGTAGGACGAGTAAGGTCTCGTGAGGGTTTTCAGCAACGCTAACCCACAAAACGTATTAAACTACTTCTACATTGAAATCAATAGATGCAAGTTCAACTCCAAACAAAGAATAGAAAAGATAGATCCTCGTAAACACATGTAGACAAACAGTGATTCACAATGCTAGCAAGGAGAAAATAAATCATGGCGCCCAAATTCAACTTGTGTGTAATCAAGGCCATTTGTCGCAAGTAAGACACAACTCGAAAATCAATCCGGACCGAGTCTCGACTTCAAATACTCGCTGTGTCATACACTCAAAAATAGAACGCGAAACATGGGTGTATATAGTAACTCACATTTGTGCGGTCGGATGATATATATCAAAAAGCCAAAGTATCCCGCACAAATTGACACGCAAAGAATGGAAAATATGGTGGATTAGATCTCATGACCGAAAATTTTGCTAAACAAAGGGAATGCTCGCAATCCACATGCATGCGAAATTGTTGTTCCATCGATCAAATAGGACTTCATCGGTGATAACATAAGGGTACGAGAAGTGTATCGGGCAAAGGGTAAGACAAGGTATGCTTGAGAATAGGCAAAGTACAAATCTAGAGGGCAAATCAATCAACGGGGCCCTCGTCGACTAAAATGCAACT